>CM061750.1:167322526-167543589 GCA_030979885.1 Lolium multiflorum
AAATAAACCCAAGTATATCTTGAATAATCATCAAGAATCACCAAACAATGTTACTTCGCACCAAGACTTGTACGAGTTGTAGGACCAAAGAGATTCACATGAAGGAGCTCCAGTATCGTCTTGGAGGAGATAATATTTTTTCTTGGATGCAGAGAGTCGAGCATTTTGGCTTGAACACATGCCCTGCAAGCACATACTTTGGAAAAAGAAACATTGTCCTTTAGTCCCACAATATGGTTACCCTTGTGAAGACTCTGCAAAGTTCTCATGTTGACATGGGCCAAGCGGCGATGCCACAACCAACCAACCTCCGCCTTTTTGAATAAGCACATCACACTTGCAGCGGTTTTCCCGGCAAATGCCACCACATACAAGTTCTTCTCTGTGTACCGAACGCAAGCGACTTTTACAGTCTTTCTCCACAAGATTACCACAATACCTTTATCAATAAGGACAGTGAAAACCATCTTGCCTAGGGCGGAAACGGACAATAGATTGTAACCAAGGGTTTTGACAAGCATGACATCCACAAGAGTAATGTTGTGTGCAACCACAACCTTGCCAAAATATAGTACCTCACCAAATGAGACGGTTATATTATGATAATTGGGCCTCAACTCCTTGACGAGATGCCTTCCGCCGGTCATATGACTTGTGCATCCACTATCAATCACCCATTTTGACCCTCTGGCGGCATAGTCCTACATGAGATCAAATCTTGGATTTAGATACCCATTTTCAATGGGTCCTCTTTTATTAGCAACAAGGGTCTTTCCATCATAAGGGCCAACATATTTTGCATAGACATCACCATAATAATCATTAAATAAAATATAGTGAGGGTTAGGAATTCCGCATGATCATCATTAGTGGCTTTGCCCTTTGAGGCATCACTACCATTGGCAATCTTCTTCATTCCTTCTGCGGGTCCGGCCTTCTTCTTGTTTGTCTTCTTTGCCTTGGCCCCATAACCAAGACCCTCATTCCCATTGTTTTACCTTTGCTTACTCAAGGGGTCATCCAAAGATAGCTTACTTTGGGAAGAGGAGGATTTAGAAGATCATCTTTCAACCTAGCATTTACCTCAATGATATTTGCATGATCACTATTAGAGGTAGAAGAACAAGCCACATCATATTTAGTGAACCTAATTTGAAGTTTCTCATGTGACTTGGTGAGGAGTGAATGTTCAGTCTCCAAGGCCTTGTGAGCCTTGTCTAGATCATCTAGACCATTAACAAGTTTATCCTGATCAATACCAAATTCCGACTTTTCCTTTTAAGCACTTTTAACTTTGCCCTAGCATGATCTCTTTCTTTGGTGAGTTTAGCAATTATTTCATCTTGAGGCTCCTCAAGAATTTCTAATTTCTCTCCAAGAGAAGCTACGGTTTCTTGTTCCTCCTCAAGAACATTTTTTAATGAGGCAATTTCAAGAGAGTCTTCTCTCTAAATTTTATATTTTTCATAAGGATATCTTCGAGTGGTACTAAACGAGACATAACTTTTCTTTCATACGGTTGGGATGTTTTGGTACTCTCCAACAAGATGTATTGCTACTGATGATTATTAATATATTGGCGGAATTTTCGAAAAAAAAACGAACGATTGTTCACCGTGCATGGGCCAGGGTTTTGCTAGGACACTCGTCATGGGCCTAAGGGCATCTTCAATGGGGCGACGCAAACGAGCATCCGTTTGCGAACGCGCGGTAAAAAATGCACTTGCACCCAGGCCCAGCGGCCCGACGTATAGTGACAGGCATGTCTGCAAAGACGCAAACGTGGGCCAAATATGAGCCGAGTTTGCATCTACGCGGATGCTTCGCGGGCGCGCCAAGTGACCGCCGTTCCTCACGTAGGGACCGCACACCAGTGGGTCGCCGCTCACATTCCCGCCAGAGGCCACTTGCAGCCCCAAAAATCAAAGTTGAGCAGCGCCAACACTCCAGCCCCTTGCGATGGACGTCTTCCTAGCCGTAGCCGCCATGGATTCCGAAGAAAGCCTCGTAGCTACCAGAGGCCGCGAAACAAAGGCGAATGTGCCAAAAAAGTTGTTGTCGGTGGAGGAGAAAGGCGTCGAGGCCGCGAAGCGACGGGGCAGGCGCATGAATCTTAAGGAGAGGAAAAACGCGTCGGTTGCATAGCAAGCGCAGGTGGCACTGAAATGGCGTGACAGATGTAGGTGAAAGCCAATGCCCAAGTAGACCTGCATACTAGTTTCGTGGAGGCCATGCTCTTCGTCAAGCAAGAGAGGATCCTCGGTAAGTTCATAGATGCGTCCTCGAACGCCTGTACCATGTGCGCAGGTCCACGTGGCGTCCCAGTTTGCCTCCGGCCCCACGCCGGCCCAGTTCAATGGGCCCCCAGTATCTGACCATAACCAAACGCCGAGAAGCGGTGACTCGTTACCAGCCGCGACAGAAAAGACGCGAGCGGTACCGGAGGAGAACATGCCGGTGCCCTGCACCCTGTTTGAGGAAATGCCACCATTTGCCCCGACGATGGACAGCGCGGTACGTTTGCTCTCATTGTCTGACGTCCGATGATTCATAGGCCTATTGGGTGAGACAAAGAGAGGGCGATATTTCGTCCATGATCTTTAGCGGCGGTTTCGTCTGCGAAGGCATCGTCGGATGGACGTCGAGGCCAATGGGCAAACGCCAACGCCAAAAGGATGGACGGAGGCCAGAAGGCTCGACGCCGAGGCCAAGATTCAGGCAAAGGACACAAGTATCATGCTGACCGACTTGGCCACCATGGACGACGACACCAGGCCTGGTTGCTGAAGAAGCGCACCAAAATCCGTGCGCATGGCGCTTGATCTACGGTTCCCATCTTGGCCTCTTTCTGGACTATATTTGCTGATCATGGCCATATGTTGTGCTCGTTTTGAACTACATTTTGTGCCGTACAATGTGGACAATCTGATAGACTTGTATTTGAGATAATCTGATGGTCATATTTTGTTAAAATTTACTTGTTTATGGTGTTTTGGGAGATTAAAAAAAGGACCTGGGTTGACAAAATGCGTCGGCTCGCTAGGATACCCCTCAGCGCAAACAGATCCCTAACTATTTTCGTATCCTCGAACCGACGCAAACAAACGCGCGTGGCCACTTTGGATCCGAAATGCGTTGGACTGTTGGAGATGCCATGAGTGGAACGTATATATACCAACTGATGCAGGTTTGTCCGGCCAACAACATAAAGTAGAAAATAATAAAAACTGACTCGGGTTCCCAAGTAACCGAATCAAACCCATATTTCAGTTTTGCACATTTCTCTCAAAAAACAACAAATTTTATGAACTGTGGAGAGCAATAACAAGCTTGATCATCCAGAGCAGAGAAAATCGACAGTATCTAGGAAACACACTGCATTTCCTGAACTTCAGAATACTTTGTTCGTGTTAACATAGACCGCCGGTTCACCGTGATATATCAGCACGACCCTGGGTTCCAATTTGTTTTTCCAAAATTTTCCAAAATATAACGTGATCATCAAGAGCAGAGAAAGATGAACAAAACTAGGAAACGAAGGGAAATTTGCATTGCCTAAACTTTGGACCGCTTTGTCCATCCAGTTCCCAGATGGTGCACGAGCGGCAGCAAATCTGCCAATGTTCCATCGGTACGTAATTACAGACACTGGAGGCTAATACTAGGCTACTGGCCCAGGAAGCGTATTTCATCAACGATGCGTGTCTGATCTCAACCAAGGCAGGTTCAGAGACCGCCCCCAGCACTTATTACATACTACGTTGGAGCGTTCGAAAGCAGGTGAGGGACCTTTTTCGATAAAGGGCGCTTCATTACTCAAAACATCAAGCATTACACCCAGCTTCTGCATAACATTTAGAAAACTTGTTGAGTAGTTCCGCTTACCCGTCTCAGAAATAGCGATAAAATCTAAGACATGTTCTTGAATGTTTTCTGCAATGTATAAATGTTTAGCCAAGTCTTTTAGACCTCTACTACTTTTAAACATGCCATTCATTGAGAAACTATCACAGATTTATTCACTTTGGTCTTTTTGTTTGGCCAAGCATTACGCTTAATGGAGGAGGTTCTGGATTTCCATTCCGTTGCCTCTAGTTCAAAGCAGCAGGTGAGGGACCTAGTTCTCCATGCGGATGATGCAGCGGATGCCCTCGCCCTTCGCCATGAGGTCGAAGGCCTTGTTGATTTCCGAGAACGGCACGCTGTGGGTGATGAACTTCTCCACCTCCAGCTCCTGAAGAAAATAGCAACTTGTTCAGGTTTCAGAGTATGATATTTTAGAAACAGGACAGCTTTCAACACATCCGAGAGCTTCCTGTTTACCTTCTTCATGTACATCTCCACAACATTGGGTAGGTCAGTGCGTGGTTTGAAGTTACCGAAGAAGGTGCCCTTCAGAGTCCTCTCATTGAGGAAATTCATTGGGTGGGTCTTGAATTCGGCGTTCTTGTGTGGCACACCCACCAGCACAGCTACACCCCAGCCCTGTATACAGATCACAGATTTAATGATTCAATCCAGGAAAAAGAGAAGACAGAAAATGATCATGTTCAAGTAGATGATTGATGTGTTACGAAGTCATACATCATGAACACATTCAAATGCTTGTATCATAGCATTGATGTTGCCACTGCATTCAACACTGCGGTCAACTCCGCCATTTGTCATCTCAACAAGTACCTAGAGCATCACAACATTTGTATGTTATGATAATGTGGTATATGAGCATTAGGTGTGTAAAGAATATATTTCCCTGATGTGAAGAAACAAACCTCTTGAATAGGCTTGCTGTGGTCTTTTGGGTTCACAAATTCTGTGCAGCCAAATTTTCTAGCTGAACATGGACCCAATTAGGGAGACTTAGTGGCTTCTCAAAGCAACAAACGAAAACTCATGATCTGGTAAAATCAGGAGTATTTACCTTCTTCAAATCTGTTGGTGTTCAGGTCAATACCAATTATCCTTGAGGCTCCTGCAATCCTTGCACCTTCTGCAGCCTAAATCACATAAACATGAAGGGCAAATAAGTGCAAGTCCAGATTGCAGTTGTAGGACAATCATGAGAAGAGTCAGAATATTTACAGCAAGTCCAACAGCTCCTAGACCAAATATCGCGACTGTCGAACCCTTTGGCGGTTTTGCTACATTAATCGACGCACCAAGACCTACAAAAAGAATGGCAACTCAGCATCTCAAGATAAGAAGTAGCCATAACAAGCACACTACAAAAAAAAATACAAGTCAACTTACCAGTAGAAACACCACAGCTAAGAACACAGACTTTGTCAAGGGGAGCCTCAGGGTTGATCTTCACAACACAACCAACATGCAGGACAGTATACTCACTGAAGGTGGAAGTCCCAACGAAATGGTAAATCGGCTTGCCATCAATAGAGAACCGTGACTTGCCATCACTGATCATCACACCCCTGTCGGTGTTGATCCTGAGCAGATCACACATGTTGCTCTCCGCCGACTTGCAATGGAGGCATTCCTTACACTCCCCAGTGAACACAGGGAGGACATGGTCACCAGGGGCAACCTCAGTCACACCCTCTCCAACACTCTCCACTATGCTGTAACATAAACAAGTTCAGGGGATGCACAACAGATAAATATGAGCAAAAACTCAATACAAAAGGACTTCATATCAGAGTTCTCAGATAACAAATATTTTAAAGGACGTACCAAGTCAACTAAAGCGCCAGACTAATAGCTGACAGCGGTATCTTAATTGAAGATAGACATGGGAACCTGTCAACCGAACATTCCTACAAAGTGATGATATTTATATTGATGCAAGATGTTGATACTGAGTTCATCAAGCTGCAACGGCAAGGTGATGGCAATAATAAACAACAAACATTATATAACGTTCTAACACAGAGGACATGCGTGAGAGCTGTCGTGACCGCGCGGGCGACTGTGCATTGCCGCCCGACCCCTTGGTGGCCGGAACTCCTGACGTCGAGCGCGTGCCTCGCCGCTCTGACAACGCTTCGATCTCCCTTGGCGCCTCTAGCGACGACTTGCTGGTGCTGGAGCCTCCCTGCGTGGCCAGAGTTGCCGGCGTGCCGTACCGCTCCCCAGGTGCGGCTTTCTTGGACTCAATACTGTCAATGTTTTGCGTCGCCAATGCACCGAACTTCTCCTTCACTGCCTTCCCGGCCGGACTCCTTCGTTGTCTGGCGCCATGGCCGTGCCCTCTTTTCTTCTTTTGCTTCTTCTTTTTCCGTCCGCGATTTGATTCTGGTACACAAATCCTTCCATCTGGGGAGGTCAACCGGCGGAGGAGGTTTCCCGTCTCCCGGCCTGGCCACCATGCTGGGAGATAGTCGTCCTCTCGGCCGCTGCGGAAGGTGGTGAAGAATTAGGTCAGGGGTCAAACGCGCTGCCGCTCTATGTCAGAGTACGCTGACCGGTCCATGCATGTTGTGGGCCCAGATGGGCCTGCCACCCCTCTTTCGGTCAGCGCTTTCAGGATAGAAACTTTTTGCCCCCACTTTTTTACTGCAGCTCCCCCACCTTCCCTTTCCTACTCATCTCCTCCCTATGACGCTTCCATCCCCTACCTGCCACACTCCCCCGACCCTAGCCATATCCGCGTTGCCGCCGCCCCAGGTGTCATGTTCTTTGCAAGGCCGCCCTAGGTGCCGCAGCCTGCCTCAAACATGTGCTTGAGGACTTCACGTCTACTAATGGTCTCACCATTATATCCACAAGTCATGCTTCATCCCTATGGATGTTTCCCCGGATGATGCTGCTGCTATGGCCTCTTAGCTTGGCTATTCCATCTCATCCTTCCCCAGCCATACCTCGGCCTACCTCTCTCTCCCACGAAGCTCCCTGCATCGGCATTCTCCCCCCCCCCCCCTCTCCTTCGACCGTCGTCTTTCTAGCAGTCGTGTCCACCTATTGTTCTCCGGGGGCAGGCTCGTTCTGTGTAATGTTGTGATGAATAATCTCGCTACGTACTACATATGCTCGTATTTGCTTCCCTGTTGTGTTATTGAAAGTATTGATAAGAGACGCCTGCTTTTTTCTGGACCAGAAAAGACTCATGTTCTAGTGCTCGTTGTCTAATCGCTTGAGCTAAAGTTTTGTTGTCTAAGCAGGACGATGATTTTGGCATTAAGGATCTCCACTGACAGAACATGTGCTTGCTTTTAAATTTTTTCCATGAACTCCACCAAACTAACCCACTACCCTGAAATAATTGGTTCTACTCGCATACAGGTCGTGACTTGGGGAAGTCCTCTACACCCCCTCATTCCAGGAGAAGATCGTTGAGGTGTGCATCCCCCTCTACCGCGTCATCACAAGGGTGGAGGTGGTGGACGGCTGCTCCACGTCCTTCTGGCTGGACAAGTGGCTTCTTCGTGAGCTGCTTGCGGAGCGCTTCCCTGCTCTGTTCTCCCACAACACTCGCCGGCACGCCTCCGCAGTCTCCGTGGTCACTCGGGGACTTGACCTCTCTGCCGTGGAGGTCGAGCTTCTCTTGGTTCGCCGGCTCATCGACAACACCTCTCTCAGGGGCGGCCAGACGCTCCATGGACTCTCCCTCGGTTCCTCGCTTCTGCTTGCGCGAGTCTAACCGCATGCTATTGACGGCGCGTCCGCGGGACGCGTCTACATGCATGTCTTGGTCCCTGCGGCTCCCTACGAAGCTGCAGATCTTCGCGTACCTCGCCGACATTGACCAACTAAGCACACGAGCCAACCTCTTCTACAAGAGCAGCGCGGCCCCTCCGACATTTCTGTTGCTTGCCCCGCCGTGGAGTCCAGCAGCACCTGTTCTTCGACTGCCACCTGTCCGCGGAACTGTGATCCTGGTTCGATGTCCCAATCCCAACAGGGCGCTTCTACATTTGGGATCTTCAGGCGCCCTCCATTGTGCCCGCCGCCACTTGGTCCATCTGGAAGTCCTGCAATAACCTTGTCTTCAACGGCAAGACCCCCGCTTCGAGCTCTACACTTAGGATGGTGTGCGACAATCTTGCCCTCTAGCGGTGGCGCCTCTAGACTGCCAACCAGGCGGCCCTTGATGCGCTTCGGTCCTACGTTCTTACTCACGATGTTTGACTTCGTGTTTCTCTCGTCCCATCCCTCATGTATTTCCTACATCCTGTATATATAGATCGGTTCCTTGGCTTTTTTGGATAATAATAACAACTCGGTGGGGCTTTTGCGCCCCCCCCCCTCCCCCCGTCGTTCTCAGATAACAATACTTTAAAGGACATACTACTCAGCAAATAAGTCAACTGAAGAGCCAGAGAAAGGGCTGACAGCCGTATCTTAATTGAAGGAAGACACCTGTAACCTGAACATTCCCTTCCTACAAATTGATGATATTGATGCATGATGTTGATACTTCTTAGTTCATCAAGCTCCAACGGCAAGCAGTTCAAAAAAAAAAAAAAGCTCCAACGGCAAGGTGATGACAATAATAAACAACAATCATTATATAACGTTCTAATACAGGCCACACAGTTCCTGTATTTCTCAATCTCAACTATTTTTTTCTGATGTCTCCTTCACATGTTCAGGGTTACATAAACACCCTGCTCCAACTCTACCTACGCTTTATGAACAAACAACAACTGAAATCTAAAAACCCTAGAGCAGAACAACAGAACAAAGTGTATAACAACATGGTAAAGAAGCAAATCAGTAAACATCAAGGGGAGTAGTGGTGCAAGAACATACCCTCCAGCTTCATGACCGAAGATCCGAGGGAACACGGGAGTCTGTCCCTAAGCATCGGAAGCCACGGAGGCGCAAGTCAACCACAAAACCCAGGCGGGATATAATTAATTATTGACCGGAAGCAGATACTAGGATGCCCCTGGCATGCATACCTTGGCCTCCCAGAAGTAGACGTCGGAGCGGCAGAGGGCGGTGAAGAGGATCTTGACGCGCACTTCCATGGCCTGCGGCGGCGCCACCTCCACCTCCTCCATCGACAGCGGCTTCCCCGCCTCCCATGCCACTGCGGCTGCAACACACACAGATCCAAGAAAAGGACATCAGAATGCAGTCTCGGGATCACACCATAGCTTCCCCCCGAAATTATTTAAATAAACCTTGATCTTACAATAATAGGTAAAATCGGCAAGCGAAAAGGACACAAGCAAGCAACTTTCAGTGAGGCCTTATCAAATCTTGAGGGAAGTACTCAAAGGAAAGAGCAAGAAGCAGAGCAGACCTTTGCACTTGATCACCTTCCCCGCGGTCGCCATTGCTCCCTCGCCTTAGTGGATGAAATCCGTGGGGGAACCGAGCGTGGGGTGCGTGGTCTATATATAGCTCCTACCTGAAGCCACCCTGTACTTGTTGCGTAGCAAACAACCTGGCGCCGATACCGGGGCTCCTTCCTACACCTGGAAGCCGTGGTTTGTCTGGCTCTTTCCCTCGTCGGTGGGGAGGGAGGGAGGGTCGGTGGTGGCACCTGGCTGGATCATGGTAAGCGTCGGTTGCACGGACGGACAGAGGTGTTTGCTGACAGTGTAGAGGAAAATGGTTTCCGGGATTCTGCACGAGCGTAGAAGGAGGGGAGTTACGCTGCCGCTTCTGGTTCCATGGTCTGCTCTTTATTTTTCTATATATCCCTTTCATCACGTACTAAAATAATATGTTTAAAAAAAGTTAAATTTCATGATAAATAGGAAGGCAACCCATGAAATAGTATGAAAGAGCAAGTTTTACTTTTTGTTAATAGATATGTTCAAAGTTCAAACAACGGAGATGACAAGAATAAGGTAATTAATCATCTTCCTAGAAATATTCATTGAAAATTACTACGGAGTACTGTATAAGTGATGGAAATGTAGTCAATTTTTTGTACCCAAACTAACATGAACAGTTCACGATTTTTTTGTTGTTGAAGAAAACAAGTTGCTATATGGTCATAGACGATTTAACGATCACTAGTATGATCAGACCGAACCAGACCATGTGACCGTACCAAAACATTGGGCCGACGCAACAATTTTCGCCGCGGAACCAGAAATTTTAATGATTTGTGGTACGGTCAGACGTGATCGTAACACAGGACTGTCCATAAAAAACATAAGTTTTAACAAACATTGGTACGGTCAAACCGTACCATGTGTCCGTACCACATCGGTAGAAAATCACCTAAGCATATTGGAAAGATAAGGAGCGGGCATTCCATAATATAGATAACTAATACACATATTTTAGTTGTAGATACATCCATACTAGCAATAAGTAATATGAATCGGAGGGAGTAGTTTTTCTTTAAATAAATGAAACTTACAAATACGATTTCTTGTACCGTAAAAAAGTTTAACTTTTACTTTTTTTTCTCCCACGGGCCCTCCTCTCCTCTCTCCTCATTGTTACCGAGTTGAGTTCACATGTACTATTGGATCACATACTACTTGAAATCATTATGCTATGATTTTTTTTATCTTCAGAAGCCATTTTGGTGCAGTTTTAGCCAGTCGTTTTCAGAACAACCATCTCTCTTAGGAGTCGCCTCCCTCCCGGGCGACTCCGGAGCCCCCCCCCCCCATTTACCCAACCCTAAGTCCCCCTTCCTCGCATCGCTCCTGGTCGCTGTTGCCGCCACCGACGGTGATGGCGGCGCCTACCCGTTAGAAACAGCGGTGGGCATGAGAGGAGTCTCTCGGCCGTGGCTCATGGGAGTTGGTGGGTGTCGGCGGAGGGCCTTTGGCGGTGCAGCTGGTTTTGGCTGGGGCCTGAGCGCCTCCATCGGAGTGGCGACGAGGAGGGGATGGTGCGCCGCCGGGCACCCGCCCGCACGGTGGTGCCCTAGGCTGCCTCGATCCGATCTAGGTCTTTTGCCAAGATCTCGACCGGGTGGAACTAGGCAGGTGTGGTCCTGTTGTTGGTCCTTGCCACACCGACGGGCTGCGCTAGTTGCCGTCTCCATGTCTTCCGATCTGGTTGGTAGTTGATCGGCGGCGAGGGGAGTGCTAGCCTTGCGAATAATGGTGGTGGTCATCGGATTCCTCTCGCGCTAAGTGAAGATCGGTCGGAAGCTTCTTCCCACTGGTGTCAACACCCGGATTTTTAAGTCCAGATGCCTATTATGCCATTCATCGCAATCCCAGGAATATTGTTTTTGCGAGACATAATAGATTGATATCACAACCCATCATTTATTACAACACATAATCGTCTTACAACGAAGGATCACATGATCCAGTCTTAATACAACATAGTGGATCTAGAGATCCTATTACAAAACACATAGCGGAAGCGAATTAACGGTCGTGGTCCATCTGTTCCACAGGCAACGGTTTGACGTCAGGAGCGGTCCTAGTTGTTGTAGACGTTCTGCTGTCCATCTTCCTCGTACAGCTGTTCACCTTCATAGTCTGGCCATTTGAATAGCCAGGGACAAAGCCATAAGTACTTTTAAAGTACTAAACTAATACTAGTGTAAGCACTATCGATTGTGGTAAGGGGAAACTAAGCTCTAGGTTTATTTGCATAAAGCCAAGTTTATTTCATAAATATTTAGTAAAGATGCTTGAATCGCTAAACTAACTCAAGTGGGAACATTAGTGTCATTCCCACAACTCTGTTGTGGTTCCAGTCAAAGTCACCATTTACCGGTCACAAACCAGTCACCAGTCACATGTCACATTTTTGGAAAATGGTCTGATGACGGAACAGTATGGCCTTTCCAATCGTCCGTAACCGTGGACACAGCTATTCGAATAGTTCTACACTCTGCAGAGGTCGTACACTTGTGCCACAATATTTGCAATAATCCGTCGGGGTTAACTGGCCCTGATTTATCATACTCCGTATGCGGACTACCAACCATAACCTTTCACTTATATACTCTAGTATAGGCACCTCTCCCCATGAGCTTGGCCTCCCGGTGAGAACCAACTGTAACCCGGAACTGCACAGGGCTTGGACCGGACAATTCACCTCATTCACGTCATTTCACAATATCTCATATTGCTTTGGAGGCAGCCCTTGGCATAACCCCGATGACGCTTGTTTAGAGGGAACCCATACTAAAGCACATAAATTTCTAGTTAAGCCCTTACCCATTTTGGGTATTGTGGGGGTACTTTAAAAATTGGAATGGTATCGCATCCGAACCCAACCATCAGTTTTATATTAAAAATCACCATCTTCTCTTGGTCATATTCACCTTCAAAGTCATTCAATGGAATGAACCATCATTCCAAGGTTTCAACTTCATTTCATAGTCACATGTTTCCCATCTAGAGTAGTCAACTTTTAATTGATTAGCGCTAGCAATTATTTCATGAGGGGTGCTAAGTATCTTGGAGCTTGCTAGGCTAAGTGTGATTTTCTTGTACTACTCTATATTTCCACCAAGTGAATTATCAACCAAAAAGTAACTTTGATAAATAAAATCAAGTAAAGCTTTGTAAGTAAAAATTTGGGATAGGAGCAATAAGCATATAGTAAAAGTAATGATGCCTTGCTCTTGGAGAGCTTTGCATTAGTGTAGCTTGCAAGAACATTAGCTTGCATTAATATCAGCTTGCCTTGATTGGTGAAGTGATCAAAGTGTTCTTCTTCTTCCTCTTGGTAGAATACCTCCTCCTCTTGATAGTCTCCGGTACTAGCGTCTATAAACGAATACGAGGATACAATCACCAAACAATACTTAAGTACTCTTAATTAGCCTTAGTGGCTCACACAATGATCTAGCATCACTACTTAACATTTACTACCAGATTATGCTAGGGTCTTTTTATTTATTAATAGGAAAATAATTTCCTCTCATTGAAAAATGGGGTTAGGGTTTCTCTTTGGTTTGGTGAGAAATAACTTCCTCTTATTGAATCTTCTTAAGATTTAATTTCTCTTATGAATAATATATGACCTAGGTTGACTAAAGTCAACCTCTTCATACTTATCATTTGAGAAAATGATTTAAATGAGGTTCCATACCTCGTGCAATTTAATACTAACATGGTAGTATTTTAATGCCACCCAATAATTCAATATGAGGTTACCTAGACTATGATCACTACCTCATATTGGATTACTTGAGAACAAGATTTAAATGAGAGGAGTATCTCTCATATGGTTGAACACATATTTGTAACTAATTTAAAGGACTATTATTGAGGTGATTTAATATTCTCAAAATAACCAGGGATGATCCCAGGTTGACCAAGGTCAACACTTCACACTTAGTATTTGAGAAAAGTGAGTTTAAATGAGATTCATCCTCTCATGTGATTTAATTAAACTTGTGGAAAATTTAAATACTATTTAGCTATAAGATTTATAAAGGAGCAAGTATGAGCTTAGGAAATTAAAGGTCAATACATTACTTCCTATTATTTGAGGAAGATAATTTAAATGAGGTGAGCACCTCCTACTATTTTAATAACACCTTGCAATGGTTTAATATTATTAATTAATTTAATGTGAGTTTAAAATGGACCATGGGATCTACTTCATATTAATATGGAGGAGGCAAGATTTAAATGAGGCCAAGGTATTTCCTATGATTTAATAACTAGGTTTGAAATATTTAAATACCACTTATTAGAATGATTAAATATTTTCAATTAGGAATCTATGGGTTAATAATATATGTGTTATTAATTCTCATTGAACTATTTGGATTAATGATTTAAGTGAGAGGCTATACCTCATATAAGTTAAACTATCCTCTAAATGATTTAATATCTATAAGTAACTAAGCATGAAGCTTACTTGACAAAGGTCAGTACTTCTAGTTGAATTATTTAGGATCACAATTTAAATGAGAGAGAAGTCCACATACTATTTAAATAATTCTATATGTATGTATTAAATGATCTAGAAATGGCTCCATAGTCATTATTTTAACTTTAGTCCATGATCATGCAAAACACTATGCTATATTTTTGCATAAACAATTAGATTATGTCAAATGTGATTTATTAGAGTTGGAATCAACTTAAAATCATTTCTAGATAATTTCTAATATTTATTTGAAGTCAGAAAAGGTTCTGCCTTGTTATTTTTATCATTTAAAGTTAATTTCGAATTTGGACCTGAGGCCAGTGGCATTGTTTAGATAATTTCATGAGCTTTCTAAATATATAAAATTTGTTAGATTTGGTGCAGTAGATTTCAAACTATTTAATTTTGAAGTCGGCACCAGTATTGAATTTAGCTAAAAGGATTAAATCGAATTTGAATTTCGTGGGCCGCGGGAAAACGACACGGGCTAAACAAATTAAACGAACTGGGCCGGCCCAACTAACACTGACCACGCCGCGGTGGACAAGAGGTCCCACGCGCTGACTCGTAACAGCGAATCGGTACTGCGAGAGGCGTTGGATCGATGGACGATCGACGGTCGAGCGTCGTGCGTCGTCGACGGGGAGAAGGGCGTGCTGCGCCGGCGAGGTAGGGGGTCGGAGGGCGCGGGTCGCCGGCGGTCGAGGGAGGGTGTCGAGGCGTCGTTGGCGAGGGTGAATAGGCACCTGGTACAGTGGCGTAACTCGGGGCGGCGTGGATCAATGGATTGATCTGCGGCGGGCTCCGGCGATCGCTGACTAAATTGGGGCTCTCTGTGGCGTAATCGGTGTGGGGAAGAGGTGGAGGAGGTCGAGGAGAGGTAGAGCAGATGGTGTGAAGGAAGCGGCGGAGGAGCGCCATAGAAGGGCGAGGGCCGGCGGTGCTGTGAGGGGTCATCGACGGCGAGGTCGTTCCAGGGCGCGAAGGGGCAAGCTAGGGCGAGCATCGTGTAGGCGACGGCTAGACAGGGCTAACGCGCGTGCTGGCGCAGCAAGGGGAGGACGAGGGGGTACTGGCGATGCTCGAGTGCTCGCAGTACCGTGGCGGCAGAGGTGTTGATCATGGCGATGGCTAGGGCGTTCCCGCGAGCTAGCGGGCATGTCTAGCGGGTAGCTGGCGTGGTGATGAGCGAGTGTGCTCAAGTGGAGGGGAAGAGAAGGACGAGGGCGCGCAGTCGAGGCGGTGTACTGCGGCGTCCAGTGACACGCCGATGCACGCTCTGGCGCGTCCACACGCGGTGATCACGTCGTGTCCAAAGTTTGTCGTGCATGGTTTGGAAAAGGATCGTGTCAAGCATGCTCAGTATCTCCTGGGGAGTCTAGCTGACATGGTTTGATAGGCCAGAGAGAGGGGTTGAGGTAGGGTGGCATGGTGAAGTTTTTGATCATGCCTATACTCTACTCAGTGCAAACTGGCAGGGCTTGATGCAGGGGAGGTACAGGGGTGTTGATGATCACAAATGGAAAGGAGTTGAGGCTAAGAACCAGTGTGTAATAGCATGTGTGCCAAATTCAGAATCATGCCTGCAAGATGTTCGACACAATGGCCGCATGAAACTTTTTGTCTAATTTTGGAAATATCTTTGGTGGATCTCATTTATATTATTAGAGAGGTAGAATGGTGGTGGTGGTGGTCAGTTTGATCAAGGTTTGTGAGATTCCAAATTGGGGTTGATCTTCACATAGATTCAAAGTCTCCTCTTGTCAAAATCATACTGGTCAACCTGGTCAAAGTTAGCATGGGTGGTCAACATGAAAGTTGTTGACCTTGACATGGTCTTGGATGACATGGCAATAGTTGACTAAGTTTAGTTTAAGAAATGAGAAATACAGAGGGGTAAAGTGGGGAACATTTTATAAAATGGCCAAATGACCATTATCACATGTATGTTGATTTTGAGATTTGCTTTGATTTGATTTTGGTTTCTTTGATGCAATTGTGTTTATTTATCATATCTAAGAGTTTTACAAACAATAGATCAAGCAATGGTGGCCTTGGTTGAAGATTTGCAAAATTGGCATATGGTGTATGTGAGTAAAAATGGAAATACCTCACCATTTGAATTCTCTCCATTTGATTTGACTTTTGTTGACTCTAATGTGGTTCTTATTAGTTTAGAAACATTTTAAGAGCATTGAACCCAATTCAAATGGTCTTGTTCAAAGATTTGCAAATTTGGCCTTAATACATAAGAGATGAGGTGTCACTTTTTACTAAATTTGTAAATAGTTGATTTTGCTTCACTTGGACATGGGTTAGGGTCCATTTAGGGTTATATTGGGTTGAGAGATGGTTTCACACCATTTAGTCAAGGTTTAGAGACATAGGTCAAGGTTTGGTGAAATGACTATGTGTCACATATGCTTTTATGCATATGTTGCATTTGATTTTTCATTTGACTTGGTTTGACCCAATTGGTGTGGTTGAGTGTTGAAATGGTATGTGGAGGTGATCCAACCATTCACACAAGTCCTAGGATTAGTTTTTCTTAAATTCCTATATTTACTATTTTACTCTCATATGCCTCTATGGCATTCTTAGTTTCTTTTTATTTTATTGGAAAATCACTTGATTTAGGTTTGATAGGTACTAGGTAGGGTGTGTAAGGTCTTTCCAAACCCTTATTCAAAGTATAGGAGCTTAGGGTAAAGATTTCTAAAATAGCCATAGGCACATATGCCTTTTTCTCATTTAATTTCTTTTTATTTTAATTTAACTTGGGTGATGAAAAGAAAGGGTGAGGTTCTAGGGTTTAAGATTATTTCAAATACTAGTAACAAGCAATCATGGCAATAGCACAAGAATTAAGCAAGATTATTATGTATCAAACTTAATTTAATAAAAGTTTTTGTTGGTTCCAAAATTTGGAACTAGGGAAATTCATTTGTTTTGTTTTGGAATTTTTGGGATGTTACAAACCCTTCCCCCTTAAACAAATCTCGTCCCGAGATTTTAGGAGGAGTTAAGTTCCTAAGAGAGATTGAGCATTTTGATTTAACAGGAAGGCATACTTGTCAGGGTCTGGGGTGCTTCCTGAGCTTCAGTGGCCGTCATGTGGTAAAAACGTCCGTTGTTGTTGTTCTCCTTTGAAGCGGCGCTGTTGTTGGGCAGGTGCAGTGGTGTTGGCGGCAATCTTGGCAAGCTTCTTGGGGCATTCCTTGGAGTAGTGGCCCACAACTCCACATTCATAGCAGTTTATAGTGGACTTGTCCTTCGGGGTGACGGGGATGGCATTGCTTCCAGTTCTTGGGCCAGTGTTGGTGTTGGTGTTGTTCCCATTGTTGTGGTGGCTGTTGGGGTTGCGGTTGTTATTGTTGTTGCCTCCGGCTTCGGGGTCCTCCGTGGTTGGTGCTGTTATTGGGGCGATAAGTCTGCGCAGTGGCCTGTTGTTTCGGGGGTGAATCCTCCAGAGGAGTTATTGCGGTGCTTCGGGGTATGGTGGGGTCCATTCTGGTTCATCATTCTGCGCTTGCGGTTCTCATTGGCCTGATGCAGCTTTCCTTCTGTATGGGATGAGTCCACGAGGGCTTCGAGGTCGCGAACGGAATATTCACTAACACAGTTTGCATCTCGTCGTGCCCGTTCAGAAATCTTTCCTTTCTCTTCTCATTTGTGTCGGTCTCGTCCGGGCGTACCTTGACAAAGTGAGAAACCTGTCGCGGTATTCCACCACGGACATTCTTCCTTGCTTGAGTTCACGGAACTCGTCTCTCATTTTCTTGATTAATCCTTGGGGCACATGGTACTTGCTGAACTTCAGCTTGAAGTCTTCCCATGTCATCATTTGTCCCGCATTCATTGCACGGGCACTAGTCCACCAGGCTCTTGCGGTCCTGACAAGTAGTGGGTGGCAAACAGTACTTTTTCTGCGGCTTCAACTCCCGCAACTTCCAGGTTGTTCTGTATTGTCTGGAGCCAGTCATCAGCATCCAAGGGCTCTTCGGTTTTGCTGAACATTGGAGGGTTGGTGTTCTGGAAATTCTTCAGCCTTGAACCAGGGTGATCGTGGTTTCCACGGCCCTAATTGTTCTGAGCTAGCTGTTGCAGAGCAGTGATATTGGCCTGCCTTTCAGCGCGTTCGGCCTCTCTGTCTTCCATCATGAGCTGTAGCATCTGCATCAGCGCATCTGGGTTTGCGTTGCGATTTGGGGGTGCCATCTGAACAGGTAGATAGATCATGAGGTAAGAGGGAATTTTCTAGGGCTTATTTTGAGTTAGGTTTAAACTTATCACGTGAAATATTTTTGTGGTGAACATAGCACACGCTTTATTTATTCACAACAAACATCATACATTACCAGTTAAAGCACTAAGGGTTTTAAGAACCCTTCTTCCATAAACTACGATACATGGTACGGGATACAACTCACACCTACGTAAGTGAAGCTAGTGCAACTATTCCTCATTGTCTTCATCCACATCGATGGGAATGATCCCATCCTCTGCAGCCTCCAGAAACTCGTAGTCCTCCTCATCGGTGAACTCGTCCTCCTCAAAGTCGTTGTCGTCACTCAGGAAGTCATCGCCTCCTTGGATGTCTTCTCCATCTTCCTCCATCTCCTGGATCTGGTCCTGCTGTGTCCGGACAGTCACCTCTGCGAATCTTCTCGCGAAGACGGGTGATAGTAGCGACATTCTTGGCGCGCTGCAGGCGGAGTGACCGGCGGTCCTGGGCGAGTAGCCTGATGGCGTCGGCATGATGAGCCAAAGCCATCTGGGCACGGTGGGAGTGGACACGTGTCAGCTCCAGATCCTTCCGGGTCTCATGAAGCATGAAGTCCAAATGCTGCACATGGATCTTGAGCACCGGGTGCGAAGAGAGTGCCATGGGCTCTCCCATGGTGTCGTGCCTCGCTAAGTGGGCGAAGCGGCTTCCCAGTGCGGCGATGTTCTGTCCGCACACCCGAGCAAGTCCCTCCTGAAGGGCGTGAGCAAGACCGTCCACCCAGCTGTATGCCTTGAAGGAGAAAAGGATCCTCTCCGAGATGGGAGGTTCCGAACTTCCCTTCAAGTCAGCGGTGATCATCCACTGCTGTTCCCCAGCGGGGGTGATCCGGACTCCGTGGAACGGGGAGGTGGGCGACCTTCTCGGACACTAGGTACAAGTCACGCTCAAACACCAGACTTCCTCCATTTTCCAGATCGTAGGTCTCCGTCTGGACGTAAGGCTCCATCTGAAAGTGAAATGGATAAGTAAGTTAGAGATGTGAGCAAGTGTGGCACATTTTAATGGATTTATAAGGAGGTGCATGGCTTATTATTTTTAAGAAGATCTGGTAGAGAAGAAAATGGATAAGTTTTTCACAAATACTCCCTTCATTTTCTTTTAGAAACTAAAATTTTCCGAACGTCCATTCTAACTAGGGTCTCCTAAGGTCAAACAATGGCTCTGATACCAACTTGTCAACACCCGGATTTTTAAGTCCAGATGCCTATTATGCCATTCATCGCAATCCCAGGAATATTGTTTTTGCGAGACATAATAGATTGATATCACAACCCATCATTTATTACAACACATAATCGTCTTACAACAAAGGATCACATGATCCAGTCTTAATACAACATAGTGGATCTAGAGATCCTATTACAAAACACATAGCGGAAGCGAATTAACGGTGTGGTCCATCTGTTCCACAGGCAACGGTTTGACGTCGGGAGCGGTCCTAGTTGTCATAGACGTTCTGCTGACCATCTTCTTCGTACCACTGTTCGCCTTCATAATCTGGCCATTTGAATAGCCAGGGACAAAGCCATGAGTACTTTTAAAGTACTCGCAAGCTAATATTCTTGCAAGCTGCTATTAATGCAAGCTATTACCCATACAAGCAAGCTAACCCTTGCCAAAACTAAGTGCAAAGCTCTACAAGAGCAAGGCACCATTACATTTTACTTTATGAACCTACCCAAGCTTTTACTTTACAAGCTTTAATGCTTTTGGTTTATCAAAGTTTACTTTTTGATTCATGATTCACTTAGTCTAGAGTAGAACAAGAGCATCATCTTTAGTCTAGAGCAATGAAAGCTAGATAGCACCCCTCATGACTAGTTGCTAGTGCTAGTCAATCAAAAATTGGACTACTCTAGATGGGAACATGTGACTTTGAAATGAAGTTGAAACCTTGGAATGATGGTTCATTCCATTGAATGACCTTGAAGGTGAATATGACCAAGAGAAGATGGTGATTTTGATATAAAACTGATGGTTGGGTTCGGATGCGATACCATTCCAATTTTGAAAGTACCCCCACAATACCCAAAATGGGTAAGGGCTTAACTAGAAATTTATGTGCTTTAGTATGGGTTCCCTCTAAACAAGCGTCATCGGGGTTATGCCAAGGGCTGCCTCCAAAGCAATATGAGATATTGTGAAATGACGTGAATGAGGTGAATTGTCCGGCCCAAGCCCTGTGCAGTTCCCGGTTAACAGTTGGTTCTCACCGGAGGCCAAGCTCATGGGGAGAGGTGCATGCTAGAGTATATAAGTGAAAGGTTATGGTTGGTAGTCCGCATACGGAGTATGATAAATCAGGGCCAGTTAACCCTGGCGGATTATTGCAAATATTGTGGCACAAGTGTACGACCTCTGCAGAGTGTAGAACTATTCGAATAGCCGTGTCCACGGTTACGGACGATTGGAAAGGCCATACTGTTCCGTCATCAGACCATTTTCAAAAATGTGACATATGACTGGTGACTTGACTTTGAAAGGAGAATGGTGATTGTGAATGAAATCCCAACAGAGTTGTGGGAATGACACTAATGTTCCCACTTGAGTTAGTCTAAGTGATTCAAGCATCTTTACTAAATGTTTATGAAATAAACTTGGCTTTATGCAAATAAACCTAGAGCTTAGTATTCCCATTACCACAATTGATAAGTGCTTACACTAGTATTAGTTTGCGAGTACTTTAAAAGTACTCATGGCTTTGTCCCTGGCTATTCAAATGGCCAGATTATGAAGGCGAACAGTGGTACGAAGAAGATGGTCAGCAGAACGTCTATGACAACTAGGACCGCTCCTGACGTCAAACCGTTGCCTGTGGAACAGATGGACCACGACCGTTAATTTGCTTCCGCTATGTGTTTTGTAATAGGATCTCTAGATCCACTATGTTGTATTACTGGATCATGTGATCCTTCGTTGTAAGACGATTATGTGTTGTAATAAATGATGGGTTGTGATATCAATCTATTATGTCTCGCAAAAAAAATATTCCTGGGATTGCGATGAATGGCATAATAGGCATCTGGACTTAAAAATCCGGGTGTTGACAACTGGGCTGGCTAGATTGTCGTGTTCCGAATGGCCCTGCTGGTGGAATTCATTGTGCAATCAATGCCTGAAGATTGCTGGATTGAGTGTTTTCGGTCGTGTGCAACCATGTCTTTTATCTGACCGTTTGGTTTCAGATGGAGCGCTTCGAAGTTATGGATGTTAATATCATGGAGCTTGTCCTCTTTACATGGTGCTGGCAGAGAAGGTCATGAAAGCCGAGATCGGTGGAAGAGCAATGGTGGTCGGATCTTGGTGGTGAGTGGAATTGGCTTGGTGCTTCGTGACTTTAAAAACGAATTGTACGTGGAGACGACTGCACATGAAAAGTTGAGAGTTCTATCTTTCATGGTGAAAATCCAATGGCTGGCCTTAATTAGTTGTGCGTGACAATGTTCTTGTTGAAGGCATTGTTTTGAGAGTGATGACTTTCTTCGGGGTGAAAACGTAAGATCTATGATCGGGTGACGACAGTGTTTATGCACTGTTTTCTTCTTAGAGGCGTCGCTTGTGGAGAAGCTAATATTTTGTTCTTGTCTTGGTGGTGTCAGTGTTGTTGTTTCAAGTTTTCAATCTCTATAGCAGGACTTTTCTTTTTCTGTAATTCTTTTTTTTTTTGCTGTATGCATCCTTTATACCATTAGAGCATGATGTTGTTGCAGAGGCTGTGTGTAATTGGTATCTCCACGATATAAATATATGCTCTTTATCGAAAAGAAGCCATTATTTGGTGATCTTATGTGAATAAACACTACTATAAAGCAGTGACTCCGAAATGCTACAAATTCCCTCCTACTTTGCAAGGACTCGAACCTGTCCGGCTGACGCCACTCCAGCGACAGAGATCTGTGCTTTGATTTAGTCTAACAAAACAGCGCACTGTAAGCTATGAGCGTGCAAACGGCAAGCAACCGCCTTCAAACATATTCATCACACAAAAAAGGATAGGTTTCTGCAAACAAAGAAACGAAGGGAAAACAGAAGAACCAATTTGCAATGGAGGACAACAATATTAACACAGAAACTGCAAGTTATTATTATTGTGCACAATGGTAGTAATTTACACACGGACTGGAAGCAGCACACGACACACTGAATATAAGGCCAAACCTTGAACATAAAAAAGCGGAGCTGTTCGGTTCTCTGCGATCACCGATCACAGAGATGAACATCACATGCTTATCTCACGACTAGTACATACATTATTAAACAATGAAAGTCTTTTTTTATAGAAATCACTTATGTTTGTCAAGCACCAAATCCCAAAAGCAGCGAGGAAAATGGCCAAGAAGAGGTGATGTCTACTCCTCCATCCTCATGACGCAGCGCAGTCCCTCTCCCTTGAGCATAAGGTCAAACGCCGTGTTGATCTGCGAGAACGGCACACTGTGCGTGATGAACTTCTCTAAGTCCAGCTCCTTCCTCATGTACATCTCGACGACTTCGGGGAGATCGGTGCGCGGCTTGTAGTTACCGAAGAAGGTGCCTTTCAGTGTCTTCTCGCTGAGAAAGTTCATCGGCTGGGTCTTGAACACATCATCCTTGTGAGGGACGCCCACTAGCACGGCCACGCCCCACCCCTGCACCCGACAGATTTCATGATTCAGTTCAACAAAGAATAGACATTGCTCACAATGGTCATAGGAGTACAGATCATATGTATGTGCATTGAGAAGTATATTACATCACTAACGCATTCGAAGGCAGAAATCATGGCGTTGATGTTGCCAGTACACTCGACGGCACTGTCAACTCCACCATTGGTCATCTCCACGAGCACCTAGAGACCATCATTGGACAGTGAGTTTTTTTTGCACAAGCTTGTCTAAGTCGTGATAAAAGGGAGAAATGTTTACTGATGGAAAAGAACAAACCTCTTGCACGGGCTTGGTGTGGTCATTTGGGTTCACAAATTCGGTGCATCCAAATTTCTTAGCTGAATAATGGTGGAATTATTGTTAGGTTCGGTGCGTTATATATATTAAGTATTCCTGGTGCTTCCGTTAGAAATATTGTACCTTGTTCATATTTTGCAGGGTTCAAGTCCACACCAATAATTCTTGATGCCCCAGCCATCTTGGCCCCTTCCATGGCCTGATTTATCATTGTAAAAAAACAGTTAGTCATGGTTTTATGGTACAGTTCTCAGCAACCTACACTAATATGTTGTGGAAGATACGGGATTACAGAATGTCGCTTACAGCAAGGCCCACAGCTCCAAGACCAAAAATCGCTACCGTCGAACCCTTCTTCGGTTTCGCAACATTTAGGGTCGCACCAAGTCCTGAAAAATGACATTTCAGCAACTAATTCAGGCATCCTAAACATACTAGTAATTCATTTGGAATCAGTTGCATCAGTAGCCATGTCTTACCAGTTGAGATACCACAGCTGAGAACACAAACTTTGTCAAGGGGCGCCTCTGGGTTGATCTTCGCGAGACACCCTACATGGATCACGGTGTACTCACTGAAGGTGGAGGTCCCGACAAAATGGAAGATCGGTTTCCCATCGATGGTGAAGCGGGACTGTCCGTCCCCAATCATCACACCACGATCCACATTGATCCTGAGAAGATCACACAGGTTGCTCTCCTCTGACTTGCAGTGGGCACACTCCTTGCATTCGCCAGTGAAGACCGGGAGGACATGGTCACCCGGCACCAGCTCGGTCACACCCTCTCCGACGCTCTCAACAATGCTGTGAGGAAGATATCATTTGTGGAAGATGTTATTAGAATAGTTAAATTATGAAGAGCAGCAAAATTTTCATTGAAATGCAAAAAAGGGTCCCTTTGTGTACAAGTAACAAATATCTAGCAAATTAGTAAGTCAAAATATGTCAGAAATAAATAATGCAGTCACATGATTGATATGTTTTGAATAATTAATATTATTTCGGAAAAAAAATAACTGAGTAATTAGGAGACAAGTCAAAGCACTTTCTGTGAGTTTCTGTCATCCATGATGTTGTCACAGTATTCTTCATATTGTCTTATCCCATGTTAGTATTATATGAACACTTCGTCAATCTAATCGACTGAGAAATCAGGACTCGGGATGACTATATTTAGTAGCTCGCATGAATAAACTATAATTCAAGAATCAAGATTCCACCAAACAACCAAACTGTGATAAAAATAAGATAAGAGACAGCGGGACAGTATTGTGATGCATACCCTCCAGCTTCATGGCCTAAGATCCTAGGGAAAACCGGAGTTTGGCCCTGCAGAAATTAAAGCAGAACATCACCATGTTAGTTAGCGTCAGAGTTGGACTATTGGAGACGACAAGACTATGGGACACAATTGTGGATACCTTGGCTTCCCAGAAGTAGACGTCGGTGTGGCAGAGAGCGGTGTAGAGGATCTTGACGCGGACTTCCATGGCCTGCGGCGGCGCCACCTCCACCTCCTCGATCGACAGCGGCTTCCCGGCCTCCCATGCCACCGCCGCTGCAAGAACAAAATACTTCAGACCTCTGTTACCCGCCAACAATTCTTGACTTTTTCACACATGAAACAAGATTTGATGAAACTAGCTACTATTTCAAAAACGAACCTCTGCACTTGATCACCTTCCCGGCGGTCGCCATTTCTGTTGGTCGCTAGCTCCAAGAACTCAAACACAAAGGAAAATCTTTGCTGCTGCTTGTACTTCGCAGTACGTTGATTAGACGTTGGTAAGGAATAAAGGCGAGGCGAGCCCTGTATATATACTGGTGCTGGAGGAACCGGCGACCAATCAAGGTTAGCTTGGAGTGCAAGTGGGCAAATACGAAGGATTTATTTTTTTCCAGCACCATTGCTAGCTGTTTCTGTTCATCCGCGGTTCTGTCTGCTTGTTTATTCGCCGGTTTCAGATTTTTCAGCCCTGTGTAGTATACGGAAAACGTAGTGAACCTTATCAAGGGGCTACAAGGTCAACGGCAGTAGAAAAAGAAAAGAGATCAAAAAACAAGGCACGGAGAGAGCTGACCTGGAGATCGAAAACCGGGGCAGGATTGAAAACCACCTTCAGTATGGGAAACTACGGCGAGCAGCAACATCCCATGTCTCGTCGTTTTGCAATGGACGTCGCCCTTGCTAGAAGAATAGACTAGCTAGCTAGCAAGCCGAAAACTTCATGGCGATGGTTCTCTGCTTCTGCCGGTTCAGTGCATAAGTGGTGGGAGATTAGTTGGTTTTCTATTTTAGTTTTCTCTGGAAAGATTCAGAAGCCTTAGAATGCGAATCTTTCCCAGCGAAAATGATCGAGGGCTTAGCTGACCAACCACTGATTGCGGTAGAATGGAAAACCGAAACTTTCTCGGCGTGTTTGGTAGCCTGCATCCCCTTAGCTCGTATCGGGTCAGCAATTTTGGACCTGTTTGGATGCCTGCAGCCCACTGTGTTGTTGCATGAACCGGGTTTTAAAGCACCCCGGGACAGGCCCTGGAGGAACACCCGGGATGGCAGTTTCTCCGGGACCAGGCCCGTTGCGGCCAGAAGGCTGCACGCGTGGAGAAGGGAGGCGGAGACGCCGCGTCCCTTCGAGAACACGCGCCATAATTAGGCTCACCGCTCCGTCTCCTTCCTCTCACTCGCGACCTCCCCCAAAATGTCACATCACCTGACGGTTCCCCTCCCGCCGACCAATCCGCCGCATCGCCGCACGGAGGACCAGCGGTACCGGAGGAAGGAGACATCGGTGACCTCGACCTCGTCCTCGGCCGCGACCTCGAACTCGTCCTCTTGCCCGTGACCTCGACCTCGCCCGCGACCTCGACCTCGACCTCGGCCGGAAGAATGGCGGTAACGACCTCTCCTTCTCACCTCCGTACTCGTTCTTGCACAACATGCCTTTCTCAGGCATTTCCGACGACATGCACATTAGATCTGCTAGGGTTTCCGTTAGGATAGCGGTCGGATTGCCGTTTGCAAGGTGTTTGTCCACATTTCTCGATGTTCTTGTCTAGTTTTGCTTTTCACGGTCTCGATTTGGTTAGATTTGTGAGTCTAGTATGGTATTGCGGTAGATCCTTACTAGATCGGGCTTTGGATTGTTGAAACTGGCAGATCTTACTGTGCATGCAAAGAGGGGAAGGGTTTTTTGTGCTGGGGTTTAGCATGTTGAGGTTGTTGTGCGGTAGTTTGTTGTAGATTGTGCACTTTCTGATTGAACTAGGCCGATGATTCTAACCAGTAATCATAGTGTGAGGACATGATTGATCTGAACCAATGGCATGACTGAACATCACCATGCCATTGGTTCAGATCAAACATCTCCTCCATATGTGCTCATTGTATGAGGCCTATGCTACCTTTCTTTCCATGTTTGTACTTCTTCACTTGTTCAATGGCCAATGATTCAACAATGGGATTTCTATTTTCGTGCCCTCAGTTTAGTCGTTTTCCCTAGTTTTTCCCCCTTTACCCCCAAACGTTTGTCGAAACCCGCAGAAGCAACTCAGACGGCAGGATTCCCGTTTAGTTGACCGTTCTGTCACGTGTGGGGCCGCGTCGTGTGGGGCCGCGTCGTGTGGGCCCGCGTCGCGTGGGGCTGGTAGAAAGGGACCGCGTGGGACAGGACGAGAAGCGTTTGGTTGCACGTGAGCAGGAGCTTGGTTCTGTCTCTCTCGGCCCAAAATTGGCATTATTAAGTGCACCTTTTTCCCCTCTTTCTCTCTGTCCTTTTCACCAAATTAGTATAAAATCTAGAGAAGCTTGCATTTCTGACTTTCTTCAATTATTTGTGCCTTTTGGCCCTCGTTGTTTGCCCAATATGGCAGCAAATCTAGTACTCCCTCTGGTCCATATGTATGTAGTTAAATCTAGAAGCAAATCTCCAGGATAATGTACGATAAATTCACAGTCATAGTAAATCAAGAAAACTAAGTACGGCCAACAAAATATAGTAGACTAGGGATAGATAATCCCTAGATAATATGGATAGATAATAGGCTGCATACACAGCAGCCAACATAGTAACAGGTTCTTCACAGCACCATCATACTAACATAACAACAAGGGATCCCTAGCTAACAACAAAGGGATCCCAACAACAAACTAGGAGGCAGCAGCAGCAGCAGCACACGTCCAGGGACTCCGCCTACCCCATCTGGCTCTGCCTCCACTTGTTGCTCTTGCTCCCCTTGGGAGCCTTGGGCTTGAGCGGAGGCATGCGGCCGGCGGAGATCTCCACCCGCTGCAAGCTGCGGAGGTGCATGCCGAGCGCCCTGTGCTTGGCGCGGAAGGAGTGGACGTTCACCGTCGTGCCGACGTTGGGGAAGGTGTTGCTGATGTTCTCAGCATGCGTGACGAGGCAGTTGAAGTCCGTGGCGCCGAGTCTCCTGGTGCAGAAGGGGCACCTGTACACCTCCTTGGCGAAGTAGGAGATGTACTGGCCGACCTGCAGCCTCCGCAGGACCTGGCGAGTCTTGACGTCCTCCTCCTCTTCGTCGCTGCCGACGTCGCTGCCAGACATCTGATCCATATCAAACAGAAACTAGTGAATGAGTTGCAACGATGACTAACGTACATGATAACAAAGTTAAGAAAAACAGAGTCAGCCTCAGTTAGAGTGGACATGATTATATATCTACAGGGAAGGTGTTAGCGAACTAAAGCTCATGCACAACAGATTTGTACACAGCAATGGTTCGCTGAACCCTCCCTGTAAAAATTTGTGCCCAACCATTCATCATAGGCAAAGAAACAGATTCTAGATCTGAACTAGATCTAAACTTGAACACATTCGAGATTATTTGCAAAATTAAACGGTTGATATCTTTTGATTAGTGCATAAAATAACTGATTGAGATCCCATGATTACTTGCATAAATTAACTGATTGAGATCCAATATTACTTGCATAAATTAACCGAACAGCCGAACCCCAAATCTTAAACGAAATCAAGAAGTGATCAAAACAAAATGGAATAAAATCGGCGCAAATATTAGCCCAATACTCATCCATCTACAGATCCATCTACACCAGCAAAAATAGGGTTCAAAAAGGAATGGGGAACAAAAAAGGAAGCAAACCGTAGTTACCTCGTTCCATGGGTCCTCCAGGGAGGTGTCGTAGGGGTTCGGGGGCGGGACGTACGGCACGGGGTCGTAGGGGTCGACCCATCCCGCCGGGATCTGCCTGCCACCGGCGGCAGCAGCGTCCGATGCACCGGCGACGGCGGCGGCGGCGGGCGTCGTCGTCCGTAGAGGGGACGGCGCCGAAGATGGAGGCGTCGCGCTTTGAGCCCACCTCGACGATGGGATTGGCATTCTCCTTGTCCATCTCTACGGCGGAGGAAGAGGAAGAGGGAGAGGGAGAGGGTTTTTTGCTTTGGAGAAGATGATGGGACGTGAGAGAGTTGGCGATGCGTGAGCGAGTGAGAGTGACAGAGAGAGTGCGAGGAGGCGTCTATAAAGGCGAGGGGTGGTTAATGCGACCCGCGTCCTACGCGTGCACCGGTGCACGTCTGCACGTCTTGGACTTCTGCAACGCGACACGCGTCCACGATTGCACGTCTCGACTTCTCCACCGCGACCCGCGTCTACGCGTCAACAATTGCACGTGTCCTCGAGTCTAACCCTGGAAATTTAGATATACTCAGGTATACCCTCGAGTCTTATACTAGCATTTTTTGTGTGCTCAATTTTCCCCTCGAGTGCTAATACTGGCTAGTGCAATATACTCAGTTTTACCTTCAAGTGGCTGGTCAACAGAGAGTCAACAAATGGGATTAACTAGTTAAATGAGTCATTTAATGTGCAAAAAAATCCTAAAAAGAGTGGCACTTACTCATGGAGTCTTTACCACAAATTGCCACTTCTCAAATCATAGATAAATCATAGATAAATCAAGTTTTACCACAAATTGCCACTTCTCAAATCACCTAGTAGCTATGAAGGTGCATGGTTTTCCACAACAAGCCCTTCCCAAAACAGCTTCCCCCAAATCATACTTTGTCTAAATGAGGCCACAATTCTCACACTGATGTATATTGGTATTGCAAATAGTTTGAGGTAGGCCAAGATGGGTTTCATTGTACAAAACACACATTTTCCATTTT
This sequence comes from Lolium multiflorum, assembly GCA_030979885.1. Taxonomy (NCBI): domain Eukaryota; kingdom Viridiplantae; phylum Streptophyta; class Magnoliopsida; order Poales; family Poaceae; genus Lolium; species Lolium multiflorum. The sequence goes on from CM061750.1 coordinate 167,351,636, forward strand.
TCAAATCTCAAATTTGAATCCCTTAGTCTGTTTACTACTCAGGTGCCCTTGGTTTCTTGATAGTACTCAGTTTTGCCCTCTCTCTTCACAAATTCTCGCAGACGTGCATCATCGCCCTGATTGGTCTAGCCCATGTCACGCGGATCGTGCCCGCCGACCGTTGATCGTATGATATAGGGAACGGGCAGGATAACCCCTCTCTCTCTCTCTCTGTTGGCGGTTAATTAGCTTCCACCCTCTAAGTATGCTGAAGGGCGGTTTTCTGTATTATTTTTCACGCGCTAAAAATTATAAACTATTTTAGGCGTTACTTTTCACGCAAAAAAATGATAAACCATCAACAATTTGTTGTAGCCATTACTTTTCACGCAAAAAATGATAAACCATCACCGATTTGTTGTTGCCATTACTTTTCACGCAAAAAAATGATAAACCATCAACAATTTGTTGTAGCCATTACTTTTCACGCAAAAAAATGATAAACCATCACCGATTTGTTGTTGCCATTACTTTTCACGCAAAAAATGATAAACCATCAACAATTTGTTGTAGCCATTACTTTTCACGCAAAAAAATGATAAACCATCACCGATTTGTTGTTGCCATTACTTTTCACGCAAAAAAATGATAAACCATCAACAATTTGTTGTAGCCATTACTTTTCACGCAAAAAAATGATAAACCATCACCGATTTGTTGTTGCCATTACTTTTCACGCAAAAAAATGATAAACCATCAACAATTTGTTGTAGCCATTACTTTTCACGCAAAAAAAATGATAAACCATCACCTAATTTGTTACAAAAGCTGGTTTCAGTGAGACCTAACCAAGTTTGGCATACATGATGGCATACCTATAACAACAAGGAATATCTAAAAGGGAAAGTTTCAGAAAATTTGAAATTTAGGGTGAAATGATGCCATACATGATGCTGTTTTTCGAGGTTTTGACCTGAAAATCAATTGGGTATTATAAAGGGAAATAAAAAGTTCGAAAAATGTAAAAACGAAACAATCTATCTATCTATGTATAGAAGATCAGCTGTATGAAATTTGAGGTTATTTAGAGAAGGTAGAAAAAATCACCTTGTTAGAAAAGCTGGTTTCAGCGAGACGAAACGGCATGCGCTTAAGCAAAGTGATTTTTTCGAACATCTCCAAATGACCACAAATTTTCCATACATGATGCCATACGTGTAACAACAAGGAACCCTATCTAAAAAGTGTCAAAAAAGTTTGCCCAACCGTATAGCTCTATCAAAAAGAACCTCACCATGGCGCTAGTATAATTTTGGGATAGTTACAAACTTTCGTTACCTAACCTTCAACATGAAACTTGTTTCAAATTCATTTTGGCCTACGAGAAACAAATCCCAACTTGATTCGAGCACCACAGCCTCCAAACGATGCCGATGCCGATCGGCATGGTCAGAACGGCTATGCTCGCCGCCACTGCTAGGTCAACGTCGGGATGCACCCTCAATCCCGTCCCCTCATTCGATCACGACACACCAGAGATACCGCCGAGGCCAATGCCGAACGTACATGCTGATGCCAATGCCGAACATGCATGCACGCCGCTGTGGGCACGGCCACGCCGACCCGCTATGCTGGACGCCACAGACCGCCGCGAGGTCTTTCCCTTCGCCACCACACTCTCCTAGCACCCACCTATACACGCCAGAAAGGAGAGACACTAGTTTTCTCTACATTGCTCGTGTTCGTGTCCGACACGGTCAGTCAAAGTTTTGACGTAGTCTTCGATGTCGTCGACCATTTCTTCTCTTCTTTGCATGGTTAAACGCGTCTAGTTCATATCTATCTAATGCGTCTGGTCTCGCCTCATGCAGTTCATTGTGGACGTCGATCTCATCTCGGCACCCCGCATGCCACCTCCTCCGTGCCATCGCTGTAGAGCTCCATTTAAAAATCTAATCCTACCCGTGTATTGCCCCTTGTATCAGCGTCATGGCCCCACTTGTCATTCGATATACCGAAGCCCCACTCGTTCGCGTTTTGGTCAGGGATACAGCGATGCTTACGGTCAAACAAAGATGGATGGTCTGACGTGTCTTTGCGGGCTCTACGTGGCCCCACTAGTCAGAAGATAACGGTCAACCGTCGGGCAACCGGCCGTTACATCACGTGTGATGGTTTCAGACAAAAGTTTGGGTAAAAGGAAAAACTAAGGAGCTGGGGAAAACTGACAACTAACGGCAAGGGAAATCCCTTCAACAATGGCACAACGGAAGGTAGGGTGGTGCCCTCAGACTGAGTCGTGTGTGCCATATTTGTTGCACACTAGACTTAGTTTGCGGGCAGTCCCTTTGCCTGCCGTGTGATCCTACATATATGAGGCCTCCTTTTGGTTTGTGTACTACAATGGCCAATGATTCAACAATGGCACACTGGAAGTCAAGGTGTTGCCCTCAAACTGAGTCGTGTGTGCCATATTTTTTTTGCACACTAGCCTTAGTTTGAGGACAGTCCCTTTGCCTACCGTGTGATCCTTCATATATGAGGCCTCCTTTTGGTTTGTCCAGTGCAATGGCCAATGATTCAACAATGGCACACTGGAAGGCAAGGTGCTGCCCTCAAACTTAGTCGTTGGTGTGCCATACTTGTTGCACACAAGACTTAGTTTGGGGACAGTCCCTTTGCCTACCGTGTGATCCTTCATATATGAGGCCTCCTTTTGGTTGGTCTAGTGCATTGGCCAATGATTCAACAATGGCACACTGGAAGGCAAGGTGCTGCCCTCAAACTTAGTCGTTCGCGTGTGATATGTTGCACACTAGACTTAGTTTGGGGGCAGTCTCTTGAGCTGCCGTGTGATCCAATGTATGAGGCATCACATGTTTGCAATGTTCGTTTTCATCTATATAATTGTGAGCACGACACCTCTAATGGCATGTGTTTTTGTGGCAGACTGAGAAGCTCAAGCTTGGGTCACCTGAGACCCCCGACGAGGGACCGTCCAAGAAGAGAAGGGCGGCTAACATTGGCCATGTCCAACCGGACGTAGGGCCGGACCAGTTCCTGCGCATCGTCTTCAAGCCAACCTTCAACCGGCTACGGATTCCTCATGATTTCGTCAGATGGTTCGGAGAAATCCCTTCGAACATCATCGTGACCACCAACACAGGCTGCTACTGGAGGATGACTACGGTGATGGAAGGCGAGGACGCATACATCGACCAGGGGTGGGCGGCCTTCGCCGATCAGAGATAGGCTAGTTCCTCGTCTTCAAGAAGGTGTCCACCTTCTAGTGCAATGTGGTCATCTTTGACTACACCTGCACTGAGGTGATGACCATGTGCCGTTACCATGGCGACGCCACCAGGTGTGTCGTCTTCCAAGCCCATGTCTGAAGCTCCTGGTGTGTGTGTGTACTTGCTGTTCCAGTCGTCCTATGATCGTCTATGGTGTGTCATGAACAATGATCGTCCGTTGTCCTGAACTATGATCGTCCTATGTCGTGAACTATGACTGTGTTTGCACTAATATCAGTGTTAAGTTTGTCTGAACTGTGAATTGTGTTCTTGCTTGTTCTGTTGATCGCTGGTAACTGATACGTCCATTTTGCATCACTATTTTGTATCATCATTTGCTGTTATTCATTGATATATTTCATATTTAGAGATGATACTTATGTTATTTCATTTATTTTGCATGTTTCATGATCATTGGAGAATTATTCACCGGAGTCAGGATTCTGCTGGAAAAAGCACCGTCAGGACACCATATTTCGGAAGATCAACAATTGACGGAAATTATACGAAAAATCCTATTTTTCCAGAAGACGAGGCCAAAAGGAGGGGCGAGAGGGGCGCCATGGGCCCCCCATAGGCCGCGCGGGCCCTGCCCCCGGCCGCCATGTGGGGAGGGGGCCCACGGCCTCCTCTGGCCTCCTCTCCTTCGCGTACTTCTTCACCCCGAAAACCTAAGCCACGGGGAGTTACGGAGAATTGACAGAGCCGCCTCTACGGGGCGGAGAAACATCAGAGAGAAAAGAGCTCTCCGGCGGGCAGGAATCCGCCGGGGAAATTCCCTCCCGGAGGGGGAAATCGACGCCATCGCCATCATCATCGAGTTGGACATCATCTTCGTCATCATCACCATCATCTTCATCATCATCACCGCCATCTCCACCGCTGCATCTCGTCACCGCTGTAACGATTTGGGTTGGATCTTGATTGTTTGATAGGGGAAACTCTCCCGGTGTTGATTACTACTTGTTATTGATGCTATTGAGTGAAACCATTGAACCAAGGTTTTTGTTCAGATTGTTATTCATCATCATATCACCTCTGATCATGTTCCATATGATGTCTTGTGAGTAGTTCGTTTAGTTCTTGAGGACATGGGTGAAGTCTAAATGTTAGTAGTGAATTATGGTTGAGTAATATTCAATGTTATGATATTTAAGTTGTGGTGTTATTCTTCTAGTGGTGTCATGTGAACGTCGACTACATGATACTTCACCTTTATGGGCCTAGGGGAGTGCATCTTCTATTCGTTTGCTAATTGTGGGTTGCCGGAGTGACAGCAACCTAAACCCCCGTTAGTATATCGGTGCAGGAGGGATAGCAGGATCTCGAGTTTAAGGCTGTGGTTAGATTTATCTTAATTACTTTCTTGTATTTGCGGATGCTTGCAAGGGGTATAATCACAAGTATGTATTAGTCCTAGGAAGGGCGGTGCATTAGCATAGGTTCACCCACACAACACTTATCAAAACAATGAAGATTAATCAACTATAGGAAGCGAAAGCACTAGACTAAAATCCCCGTGTGTCCTCAAGAACGTTTGGTCATTATAAGTAAACAAACCGGCTTGTCCTTTGTGCTAAAAAGGATTGGGCCACTCGCTGCAATTATTTATCTCGCATTTTATTTACTCGTACTTTATTTATCTGCTACATCAAAACCCCCTGAATACTTGTCTGTGAGCATTTACAGTGAATCCTTCATCGAAACTGCTTGTCAACACCTTCTGCTCCTCGTTGGGTTCGACACTCTTATTTATCGAAAGTACTACGATACACCCCCTATACTTGTGGGTCATCAAGACTATTTTCTGGCGCCATTGCCGGGGAGTGAAGCGCTATTGGTAAGTGGAATTGGTAAGGAAACTTTTACTGTACGTGCTGATTTTGTTTCTGCTTGCTGCTATAAGTCATTATGGAGAGATCCTCCCTTGAATTTCTATTTGGGAAATCTACTACTACTGCAACGGTAGTGGATGAGGCGCCAGGTGAGGAAGTAATACCATATAAAATACCTATGAAAATTATTGAACGTGTTGTGGATAACCGCTATGAAGGGGATGGAACTGTTCATCCTGGAGATCATTTACTGTTTTTACATGAATTATGCGGGTTATTCAAGTGTGCAGGTATTTCAATGGATGAAGTTAGGAAGAAATTATTTGTTATGTCGCTATCTGGTAAAGCGGCGCATTGGTATAAACTGTTGAAGGATGGGCGTTCTCTTGATTGGAAGGATATTGTGCCTCTATTTTATTCCAAATTCTATCCTCCAAGTGAAATTCACAAAGACCGCAACCGAATATATAATTTCTGGCCTCATGATGGAGAGAGTATTGCCCAAGCGTGGGGGAGATTGAAGTCTTTAATGCTCAAATGCCCCATTCATGAGCTTCCTGGTAATATTATTATTGATAATTTCTATGCAAGACTGTCTTTTCAAGATAAAACCTTGCTGGATACTTCTTGTTCTGGATCATTCACGCGCAATAAAGAAGAGTTTAAATGGGACCTTCTTGATCGAATCCAAGAAAATACTGAAGGATGGGAGAATGACAAAGGTAGAGTGTCAGGTATAAATTATGATTATGAATGCATTAAAACTTTTATGGATACTGATGAATATCGTAATATAAGTGCTACATATGGTCTTGACTCTCAAGTTGTTGCAAATATTTATAAAGCCTTTGCTTCTCATTTTGAATTGCCTAGGAAGAATTTTGATAAGTATCATGAACCTTATAAAGATAAAACCGATTCACCTAAAGGTAAATGTATTGAAATTAAAACTGTTGATCATGTTCTTCCTGAAGCTTATATTGAAAAAACTCCTTTCCCTGCTAAAATGAAGGAGTATTCTGTTATAACTAGTGTAGTTAATAAAAGTGCAAAGAAACCTATAGAACCTGAAGAACAAATAAAGGTTGAACCTGCTGTTGCAATAGTTAAAGATCTTGTGACTGAAAATGTGGAAGATGGTCATATTATTTTCTGTGAAGATGCTTCTAATATTGTTTCGCATCCTAATAAGTATAGGAAAGCCAGTGTTCCTGTGCTCTCTGTTCGAATTGGTGATCATTGCTATTATGGTTTATGTGATATTGGTGCAAGTATTAGTGTCATTCCTTATGAGCTCTACACGGAAATCATGCATGAAATTGGTTCTTGTGAACTTGAAGATATTGATGTGGTTATTCGGCTAGCTAATAGAGAAACTATCTCTCCCATTGGTATTGTTCGAGATGTTGAAGTTCTATGTGGTAAGATTAAATATCCTGCTGACTTTTTGGTACTTGGTTCTGCTGCTAGTAAGTCTTGTCCTATTATTTTTGGTAGACCTTTTCTAAATACTTGTGGAGCTATTATAGATTGCAAGAAAGAGAAAATTGTTACTAAATTTGCTGGTGAATCTTATGAGTTTAACTTCTCTAAATTTGCCAAAACTCCTTATAAAGCTGATTTGCCTAATGATGATTTTAGAGTTGAACAGTGTGCATCTATTGCTCTTGCTCCTAATAATCCTTTGCAGCAACATTTGGAGAATAGTGAGAGTGAAGTTTTTAGGGAAGAAAGGGATGAGCTTGATGAAATTTTCCTTCGTCAACCTATTCTTAAACATGACTTACATGTTGAAGATTTAGGTGTAACACCACCACCAAAGGAAGATCCTGTATTTGATTTGAAACCATTACCTGATAATCTTAAGTATGCTTATATTGATGATAAGAAAACATATCCTGTTATTATTAGTGCTAAGCTTTCAGATATTGAGGAAGAAAGGTTATTGGAAATATTGAAGAAACGCCGAGGAGCTATTGGCTACACTCTTGATGACTTGAAGGGGATTTCTCCCGCTATTTGCCAACATGCCATTAATATAGAAGATGGTGCAAAACCTGTTGTTGAACATCAGCGTCGTCTAATTCCTAAGATGAAGGATGTGGTAAGAAATGAGGTATTAAAACTTCTTGAAGCAGGTATTATATATCCTATTGCTGATAGTAGATGGGTTAGTCCTGTGCATTGTGTTCCTAAGAAAGGAGGAATAACTGTTGTGCCTAATGATAATGATGAGCTCATTCCTCAAAGAGTAGTTGTAGGGTATAGAATGTGCATTGATTTTCGAAAAGTTAATAAAGTTACTAAGAAAGATCATTACCCTTTACCTTTTATTGATCAAATGTTAGAAAGGTTGTCTAAAAATACTCATTTCTGTTTTCTTGATGGATATTCTGGGTTTCCACAAATTGCTGTTAGAGCTAAAGTGTTGGAGATATGCCCAAGAGGCAATAATAAATGGTTATTATATATCTTTGTGTTTATGATAAATGTTTATATATCATGCTATAATTGTATTAACCGAAACATTAGTACATGTGTGATATGTAGACAACAAAGAAGTCCCTAGTATGCCTCTTAACTAGCTTGTTGATTAATAGATGATTAGTTTCATAATCATGAACATTGGATGTTATTAATAACAAGGTTATATCATTGTATGAATGATGTAATGGACACACCCAATTAAGCGTAGCATAAGATCACGTCATTAAGTTATTTGCTATAAGCTTTCGATACATAGTTACCTAGTCCTTATGACCATGAGATCATGTAAATCACTTATACCGGAAAGGTACTTTGATTACATCAAACGCCACTGCGTAAATGGGTGGTTATAAAGGTGGGATTAAGTATCCGGAAAAGTATGAGTTGAGGCATATGGATCAACAGTGGGATTTGTCCATCCCGATGACGGATAGATATACTCTGGGCCCTCTCGGTGGAATGTCGTCTAATGTCTTGCAAGCATATGAATAAGTTCATAAGAGACCACATACCACGGTACGAGTAAAGAGTACTTGTCAGGAGATGAGGTTGAACAAGGTATAGAGTGATACCGATGATCAAACCTCGGACAAGTAAAATATCGCGTGACAAAGGGAATTGGTATCGTATGTGAATGGTTCATTCGATCACTAAAGTCATCGTTGAATATGTGGGAGCCATTATGGATCTCCAGATCCCGCTATTGGTTATTGGTCGGAGTGAGTACTCAACCATGTCCACATAGTTCACGAACCGTAGGGTGACACACTTAAAGTTGGATGTTGAAATGGTAGAACTTGAATATGGAATGGAGTTCGAATATTTGTTCGGAGTCCCGGATAAGATCCCGGACATCACGAGGAGTTCCGGAATGGTCCGGAGAATAAGATTCATATATAGGAAGTCATATTCCAAGTTTGGAAATGATCCGGTGCATTTATGGCAGGTTTTAGAAGGTTCTAGAAAAGTCCGGAAGAAACGCACTATGGAAGGTGGAGTCCCGGAAGGACTCCACAAGCTTGGCCAGCCAAACCCTAGAGGGGAAAGTCCAAGGTGGACTTCCCCCCAAGGTGGCCGGCCACCCACCCTCATGGAAAGGTGGGAATCCCACTTGAGGTGGGAATCCCACCTTGGGTAGGTTTCCCTACACATGGAAGGTTTTGGGTTGGGGTCTTATTCGAAGACTTGTACACCAACTCTTGGGTGTTCCACCTATATAATGAGGGCCAAGGGGAGGGGGCCGGACACACCAAAGCCATAGCTTGGCCGCACCCCTTAGTGGCCGGCCACCCCCTCTCCCAAACCCTAGCGGTCTCTCTCCTCCACCACATCCCGCACGCTTAAGCGAAGCTCCGCCGGATTTCTCCACCGCCACCGACACCACGCCGTCGTGCTGTCGGATTCAAGAGGAGCTACTACTTCCGCTGCCCGCTGGAACGGGGAGGTGGACGTCGTCTTCATCAACAACCGAACGTGTGACCGAGTACGGAGGTGCTGCCCGTTCGTGGCGCCGTCGTGATCAAGATCTTCTACGCGCTTTTGCAAGCGGCAAGTGATCGTCTACCGCAGCAATAAGAGCCTACTCTTATAGGCTTTGGAATCTCTTCAAGGGTTAGTCTTGATCATCCCCTCGTTGCTACCGTCTTCTAGATTGCATCTTGGCTTGGATTGCGTGTTCGCGATAGGAAATTTTTGTTTTCTATGCAACGTTATCCTACAGTGGTATCAGCCGTGTCTATGCATAGATGGTTGCACGAGTAGAACACAATGGTTTTGTGGGCGTTGATGCTTATGTTGTCTTTAGTTTGAGTACTTTGCATCTTTGTGGCATAGTGGGATGAAGCGGCTCGGGCTAACTTTACATGACCGCGTTCATGAGATTTGCTCCACGCTCGACATGCAACTTGTATTGCATAAGTGGCTTTGCGGGTGTCTGTCTCTCCTACTATAGTGAAGATTCAATTTACTCTTCTATTGACAACACTAGTATCACCGTTGTGGTTCATGTTCGTAGGTAGATTAGATCTTACTCGAAAACCCTAAACCACGTAAAATATGCAAACCAAATTAGAGACGTCTAACTTGTTTTTGCAGGGTTTGGTGATGTGATATGGCCATAATGTGATGATGAATATGTATGAGATGATCATTATTGTATTGTGGCAACCGGCAGGAGCCTTATGGTTGTCTTTATATTTCATGTTGAGTAGTATTTCAAAGTAGTTGTAATAGTTGCTACATGAGGTGAACAATCATGAAGACGGCGCCATGGACCTTGACGCTACGCCGATGATGATGGAGATCATGCCCGTTGATGATGGAGATCATGTCCATGCTTTGGAGATGAAGATCGAAGGCACAAAGACAAAAGGGCCATATCATATCACATATGAACTGCATGTGATGTTAATCCTTTATGCATCTTATTTTGCTTAGATCGCGACGGTAGCATTATAAGATGATCCCTCACATTAATATCAAGATAATAAAGTGTTCTCCCCTCGTATGCACCGTTGTACAGTTCGTCGTTTCGAAGCATCTCGTGATGATCGGATGTGATAGATTCAACGTTCACATACAACGAGTGTAAGCCATGTTGCACACGCGGAATACTTGGGTTTGCTTGACGAGCCTAGCATGTACAGACATGGCCTCGGGACAACGGAAACCGAAAGGTTGAACACGAGTCATATGGATGATATGATCAACATGTTGATGTTCACCATTGAAGCTACATCATCTCACGTGATGATCGGTTTTGATGTAGTGGATTTGGATCGTGTACCACTTAACAACTATGAGGGATGTTGTATTAAGTGGGAGTTCATTAGTAATTAGATTAAAACATGAACTAATTATCATAAACATAGTCTGAGTAGTATTTTGAATTAATTTTGTAGTATTGGCATCCGTTTTCTACCATGCGCTAGTCTTGTAATTGAGATAGAAATACTGTTAAAATCTGACAAGAAACTTTACGGACTGGTACCGTATTGTTAAAGAATCAAGAATTGATTAAGTCCTATTGCAAACTTTTAGTAAACCTCACATTGTTGATTCAAAGAGCTATGGTTTCAATTAGTACCTAAAGTTATCTTGTCTCCGTGAAACTTGAAGTTCAAATCTGTTTGAAAAGTAAGGAGCTGAAAATTTAGTTTTCAGAAATAATCAAGGTATGAGATATATGTGATATCTAAGACCTTATTGCAAGATGATAGAATATAATTTGGTGAGACTACATAAACTCATAAGTTTTATGGGAATGTATGAAGGTTGAAGACGCCAGGCGTCACAATCCTCCAACTATTGGGGCACTAATAATATTCGCATATCCATGAAGTTATCGTCCTTAGTATGCACCGTTGCTAAGACTCGTGTTTCGAAGCATCTCGTGATGATCGGGTGTGATAGATTCTACGTGTGCATACAACGAGTGCAAGCCAGATTTGCACATGCGAATACTGAGGTTAAACTTTACGAGCCTAGCATGTATAGACATGGTCTCGGAAAGTCGTCATGAATTGATGGATAAAATTATGAGTGAAATTGTTCATCATATTACAAAGTTACTAATAGTGAAATCTGCAACACTTGTCATATGATGATCAACTTCAGAACCTCAAGGTTATTGGTATTTGACCAACAAACCTAGAAGTTATTGATGTTGAAGTGTTTTTCTGAATAATGAGGAAAGCTAAAAGAGAAACTACAAAAGATATTTTGGCAGAAAAAGAAAAGAAAAGACTAGAAAGTCTAGCTCAGATGTATATAAATGATATACATGTTATGGATGTATTCCTCATTTGGTCACACAATGAAATTCTTGGGTATTTATACCATATTGGTTGGTATGAAGTGTCATACAAAACAACGCAATACAAGAATACAATGGCCTAAGTGACTGATAAGGAATATGGTAATAATGCACGTCTGGAACATAATAAAGTGTTATTATGTTTGTCGTTGGCATTCTACCTAGCCCTTAGAATTTATAATAAAGAACTTAATAATTGTTATTTTGCTCTGGTCAAATGAAAACAATAAGTTGTTCAAATTATGACATTACTCCATGTACGATGGATAAGTTATTATGAATCTTAATGGTGAAAATACACATACATAACACTGACGCTAAAATGCCATAAGGCAAATGATTTGAATTCCACTTATTTGTGGAACCGCCATTTAGGTCATATTAGAAAGGAACGCATGAAGGAACTCCATGCAAATGGATTTTTGGAGTCACTTGATTTTTGAATCATTTAACACTTGCAAATCTTTTCTAAAGAGAATGATTAAAATACCGTTCATAGGCCAAAAGTTGAACGGGCAACTAACTTAGTGGAAAAATACATGATGATGTATGTGGTTCACTGGGCATAGTTGTGTGCGGGAGATTCTTCTACTTCATGAAAACTTTCAACAATTGAGTATATATATGTGGATATATTCAATAAGGAAGAAGTTTGAAATTTTTGAATGGATTCAAATAAATTTCAGCATGAAGTGGAAATCATCGTAATAGAAAAGTCAAATATCTATGATTGGATCATGGTAGAAATATTTGAATTACGAGTTTTAGCGAACATCTAAGAGAGTTATGAAATTGTTCTACAACTCACATTTCTTGGAGTATCATAATGATGATATAGTATCCGAGATATGTATCCAAACCTTGTTGGATTAATGATGAGATAAAATATTATGATGCCATTATATTTTTGTGGATTATGCTTTAGTGACTACCGCTTTTACACTGAATAGAGCATCATCATGATCCGTTGAAATGACACCATACGAGTTATGGTATGGGTATAAACCCTAATAGTCTTTCTTTAAATTTTGGTCTAAGAGTTTACAACCAAAATCGGATGAATGTCTTTGTTGGTTATCCCAGAGATTTAATTGGGAATTCTTCCCACGAGACAAAGACAAAAGTGTTTGTCAATGTTTCTTATTTCCGAGAAATTGTTTCTAGTGAAGTATTTGAGTGGGAGGACAATATAATTTGATAAGGTTTATGAACTTGAGCATAATGATCAGAGTAGCGCAGCATCGGAATTTGTTTCGGAAGCGGCCACGACGATCATGGCTCCCATGACTACAAAGTGTTTTGCCATGGAGATCGAAGTACATATTGAACCTTGTAGGTATGGTTTACTTTGTGATCAAATAAATGATTTGTGAACAAAGGATTGATTTTGAATAATGATAAACCAACTACAAACAAAGAAGTTATGATGGGCCCTGACTCCGTTAAAATGGCCATGCGCCATGAAATCCATAATAGATGAATACTTTTTGAAAGTAAATGGATCTATAGACTTGGATGAAATATCCTTAAAGAAGCTCGACTTGTCGAAAAATTGTTTACGACAAAGTTCAAAGAGTTGACTACGATAAGATTAGATCTTCCGTAGCAATGCTTATAGTCTATGTGGATTATTCTAGTAATCACTACATATTTCTTTTATGAGATATGCTAGTAGGATGGCAAAATACACTACTTAACAGAAGTGTGTATTAAAGGTGTATACAAGATACAACCAAGAGTTTTGCTGGTCCGTGGAATACTAGATAGGTATACGAACTTCAATTGGATGAAGTAAGTATCACGGAGTTAGAATCTTCACCAGATGAAATAGTCAAAGAGTTTTTTATTTCATCAGAGACGATGAAGAGGCTTGCATTTGCAAGAAATTAAGTGGGAGCGCTAAGACACATTTATAATACTTTATGTAGGTGACATATAGTTGGTTATAAATGATGTAATTATATACTTGATTAAAAGGTTTCATTGAGAAATAACTTCAATGAAAGGATATGGACTGAAACAAATTTAGTGTCAAGATCTATGAAGATAGATTGAAACACATAAATAAGTTTAAGTCAAAGTACATATGATGGATATTGAAGTAGTTCAATATAGAAATATTAAGAAAATGTTCTTGTCATGTGAAGGTTTAACAAGACTTGAGTGTATCTGACACTCAATGAGTAAAAACACATGAGTGATTATAGATCACGAATAACATGTACACAATCAGATATCATGTGCTATAAAATGTTATGAGCATATACCAGAATGATTCATATGATGATCATTGAACGACAGTAAGAATATCCTTGAGTACTTTAGAAGAACTAAGGATATATATATATATTTTTTGTATGAAGAAATGACAAACAAATCGCTGTAAGGTGTTACACCGATATTGGTTTTGTCACATATAAAATATAATTTCAAATCTCAAATTAGACTAAGTGTTGTTTAAAAGGTAGCACAATGAGCTAGAAGTTGTCTATGCTAGATTTAGAAGAGTTCTAAATATTGTGATGGATTCTACAAAAGAAGGCAGAATATGTCATTGTTTTGACAATGACAAAGGATGTTAAGTCAGGAGGTTCTTTGAGAACTTGGTGTAGTTCCGACAAAGTCAGAACTTTGAAGCTATATTGTGTGTGACAATATTAGTGACATATTTCAGACCGCGGAATTAAGGTTCCACCAGAGGACTAAGCATATATGCCGACTCATTTGGAAAATGAGTGATGCGTTGAGACGCATATGAATTGCAAAATACATACGTTTCTGAGCATGTCGAACCGTTGACTAAAACCTCTCCCGTGAGCAAAACATGATAAAGCACCAGAAGGCCAAGGTGTTATATCTTTACATATGTAAACTAGATTATTGACTCTAGTGCAAGTGGGAGACTGTTGGAGATATGCCCAAGAGGCAATAATAAATGGTTATTATATATCTTTGTGTTTATGATAAATGTTTATATATCATGCTATAATTGTATTAACCGAAACATTAGTACATGTGTGATATGTAGACAACAAAGAAGTCCCTAGTATGCCTCTTAACTAGCTTGTTGATTAATAGATGATTAGTTTCATAATCATGAACATTGGATGTTATTAATAACAAGGTTATATCATTGTATGAATGATGTAATGGACACACCCAATTAAGCGTAGCATAAGATCACGTCATTAAGTTATTTGCTATAAGCTTTCGATACATAGTTACCTAGTCCTTATGACCATGAGATCATGTAAATCACTTATACCGGAAAGGTACTTTGATTACATCAAACGCCACTGCGTAAATGGGTGGTTATAAAGGTGGGATTAAGTATCCGGAAAGTATGAGTTGAGGCATATGGATCAACAGTGGGATTTGTCCATCCCGATGACGGATAGATATACTCTGGGCCCTCTCGGTGGAATGTCGTCTAATGTCTTGCAAGCATATGAATAAGTTCATAAGAGACCACATACCACGGTACGAGTAAAGAGTACTTGTCAGGAGATGAGGTTGAACAAGGTATAGAGTGATACCGATGATCAAACCTCGGACAAGTAAAATATCGCGTGACAAATGGAATTGGTATCGTATGTGAATGGTTCATTCGATCACTAAAGTCATCGTTGAATATGTGGGAGCCATTATGGATCTCCAGATCCCGCTATTGGTTATTGGTCGGAGTGAGTACTCAACCATGTCCACATAGTTCACGAACCGTAGGGTGACACACTTAAAGTTGGATGTTGAAATGGTAGAACTTGAATATGGAATGGAGTTCGAATATTTGTTCGGAGTCCCGGATAAGATCCCGGACATCACGAGGAGTTCCGGAATGGTCCGGAGAATAAGATTCATATATAGGAAGTCATATTCCAAGTTTGGAAATGATCCGGTGCATTTATGGCAGGTTCTAGAAGGTTCTAGAAAAGTCCGGAAGAAACGCACTATGGAAGGTGGAGTCCCGGAAGGACTCCACAAGCTTGGCCAGCCAAACCCTAGAGGGGAAAGTCCAAGGTGGACTTCCCCCCAAGGTGGCCGGCCACCCACCCTCATGGAAAGGTGGGAATCCCACTTGAGGTGGGAATCCCACCTTGGGTAGGTTTCCCTACACATGGAAGGTTTTGGGTTGGGGTCTTATTCGAAGACTTGTACACCAACTCTTGGGTGTTCCACCTATATAATGAGGGCCAAGGGGAGGGGGCCGGACACACAAAAGCCATAGCTTGGCCGCACCCCTTAGTGGCCGGCCACCCCCTCTCCCAAACCCTAGCGGTCTCTCTCCTCCACCACATCCCGCACGCTTAAGCGAAGCTCCGCCGTTTCTCACCGCCACCGACACCACGCCGTCGTGCTGTCGGATTCAAGAGGAGCTACTACTTCCGCTGCCCGCTGGAACGGGGGGGGACGTCGTCTTCATCAACAACCGAACGTGTGACCGAGTACGGAGGTGCTGCCCGTTCGTGGCGCGGGAACCGATCGTGATCAAGATCTTCTACGCGCTTTTGCAAGCGGCAAGTGATCGTCTACCGCAGCAATAAGAGCCTACTCTTATAGGCTTTGGAATCTCTTCAAGGGTTAGTCTTGATCATCCCCTCGTTGCTACCGTCTTCTAGATTGCATCTTGGCTTGGATTGCGTGTTCGCGATAGGAAATTTTTTGTTTTCTATGCAACGTTATCCTACATAAAGATCAAGAGAAAACCACTTTCACTTGTCCCTATGGAACTTATGCTTATAGGCGTATGCCTTTTGGTTTATGTAATGCTCCTGCTACTTTTCAAAGATGCATGTCTGCTATTTTTCATGGCTTTTGTGAAAAGATTGTTGAGGTATTCATGGATGATTTTTCTGTCTATGGGAATTCTTTTGATAATTGCTTGCGAAACCTTGATAAAGTTTTGCAGAGATGTGAAGAAACTAACATTGTTCTTAATTGGGAGAAATGCCACTTTATGGTTAATGAAGGAATTGTATTGGGACATAAAATTTCCGAGAGAGGTATTGAAGTTGATAGAGCTAAAGTTGAAGCAATTGAGAAGATGCCCTATCCTAGGGATGTTAAAGGTATTCGTAGTATTCTTGGTCATGCTGGTTTTTATAGGAGGTTTATTAAAGATTTCTCTAAAATTTCAAAGCCTCTTACTAATCTTCTTCAAAAAGATGTACCTTTCATTTTTGATGATGATTGTAAGGAAGCCTTTGAAACTCTAAAGAAAGCCTTAACAACTGCTCCTATAGTTGAACCTCCTGATTGGAATTTGCCTTTTGAAATTATGTGTGATGCTAGTGATTTTGCTGTAGGTGCTGTCCTTGGACAGCGAGTAGATAAAAAATTAAATGTTATTCATTATGCTAGTAAAACTCTAGACGCTGCTCAAAGAAATTATGCTACAACTAAGAAAGAGTTATTAGCCGTAGTTTTTGCATGTGACAAGTTTAGATCCTATATTGTTGATTCAAAAGTTACAGTTCATACTGATCATGCTGCGATTAGATACCTTATGGAAAAGAAAGATGTTAAGCCAAGGCTTATTAGATGGGTGCTTCTTTTGCAAGAATTTGATTTACATATTGTAGATAGGAAAGGTGCTGATAATCCTGTTGCTGATAATTTGTCTAGATTGGAAAATATTGCTTATGATCCTGTTCCTATTAATGATAGTTTTCCAAATGAACAATTAGCTACAATAAAGGTGAGCTCGCGAGAGAGTCCTTGGTATGCTGATTATGCTAACTTTATTGTTTCGAAGTACTTGCCTCCAACCTTTTCAGCTCAGCAAAGGAGGAAATTCTTTTATGATTTGAGGCATTATTTTTGGGATGACCCACACTTATATAAAGAAGGAGTGGATGGTATTATGCGAAGATGTGTCCCAGAATATGAACAACAAGAGATATTGAGTAAGTGTCATGGTAGTGTTTATGGAGGGCATCACGCCGGAGATAGAACCGCACAAAAGGTTCTACAATCAGGTTTTTATTGGCCAACACTTTTTAAATATGCAAGGAAGTTTATCTTATCTTGTGATGAATGTCAAAGAGTTGGTAATATCTCTAGACGCAATGAAATGCCTATGAATTATACTCTTGTTATTGAACCATTTGATTGTTGGGGATTTGACTTCATGGGTCCTTTCCCTTCTTCAGAAGGTAACACTCATATACTTGTCGTTGTTGATTATGTTACTAAATGGGTAGAAGCTATACCTACAAAAAGTGCTGATGGTGAGACCTCTTTAAAAATGCTTTTAGAAGTTATATTTCCTAGATTTGGAGTACCTAGATATATTATGACTGATGGAGGTTCTCACTTTATTCATGGTGGTTTTAGAAAAACTCTTGCCAAATATGGTATTAATCATAGAATTGCTTCAGCTTATCATCCTCAAACTAGTGGGCAAGTAGAATTATCAAATAGAGAAATTAAAGCTATCTTGGGAAAGACTGTTAATAAATCTAGAAAGAATTGGGCTAGTAAGTTAAAGGAAGCATTGTGGGCTTATAGAACTGCTTATAAAAATCCTATGGGAATGTCTCCTTATAAAATGGTTTATGGAAAAGCTTGTCATTTACCTTTAGAATTAGAGCACAAAGCTTATTGGGCTGTAAGAGAACTTAATAAAGATTTTAAACTTGCCGGTAAGAAGAGGTTGCTACAATTGAGTTCTTTAGATGAATGGAGAAGTGAAGCTTATGAAAATGCTAAACTTTTTAAGGAGAAAGTTAAGAAGTGGCATGATAGAAGAATTATTAAAAGAGAATTTAATGTTGGAGATAAAGTTCTATTGTATCGGTCTCGTCTCAGATTTTTTGCAGGGAAATTACTCTCAAAATGGGAAGGACCATATGTTATTGAGGAGGTATATCGTTCAGGGGCAATTAAAATTAGCACTTTGGAAGGTAATGCCACACAAGTAGTGAATGGACAAAGACTCAAGCATTATATTTCTGGAGATTCTTATAATGAAGATATTGATGTTATTCAAGTGATGACTCCGGAAGCTTTCATCAAAGATCAAATTGACAGTTCTGCAGAGTCCGACTTTGAATAGGTAACAGTTTTAATAATAAAAAGTCCGCGTTTAACTTTCCGAACAATATTTCTGCTGTTTTTGGAAAATATAAAAAATTACGAGATCGAAACGGAGTGGAGGAGACGCGCGAGGGCCCGTCACCATAGGCCGGCGCGGGCCCCACCCTGGCCACGCCGCCCTATGGGGACAGCCCCTCGGCGTCCCGTTTCCACTCGTTTTCGGCCTGGAACCTTCCTTTTGTCGTAAAAATATTTGCTATATAATCCCCCGGATCTCCAGAGGTCCGTATATCGTTTTCTCGTCGTGTTTTGTTTCGAGCTGTTTTCTGCCAGATATTGTTTTCAGATCTAGAGCCACCATGTCTTCGTCGGAGCCTCCGAAGGACAACTTCTTTGAGAACGTCGTCAACCCGTACATGAGCGAGTTGAAGATGCATCCCAAGGAATTGCTGCTCGTAGATGGAGAGTTGCAGATAGAAGATGTTCGGGGACCCAAGGGAGAAGGAAGCTTGGAGGACAGGATGGAGAAACTAGAACAAGAGGTCTTCACCTACAAGAAGATGGCTGAGCGTGAAGTGGACATCTTCCACAGGATTGTGTCCGAACTCATTGGTGAACATGAGAAGGAGACTGCAAAGCTGTGGAGCGATATCCTCTCACTTCACAACACTACCAACCAACTTCAGGCGCAACTTTATGATGTTTGGAATCAAAACTGTGAGTATGAAAACAGGTTTAAACGCATTAGCGATGCTGCTAGTTTCAGGATTCCCGAGACCAAGACATCGTTTGTTGATGGAGAGCCTCTTCCCTGGAAGTCTGATGACGAGAAGAATCCACCATCATCGCCACCGGAGGAGTAATTCATCATCGGTATTGGCATCCCCTTGGTTTGTTCCAAGCTTGGGGGAGTGCCGCGGTATCACATCATCACTATCTTTATCTTTTACTATCAAGTAGTGTCATATCATGAGTAGGGAAGTTATCATATAAGATGGTTTGCAGTGTGGAAGTATCTCTCTCTTAGTTGGTTATCTATGTATCCGTTGGTGTGAGTTATCGTTATGGAATATTAATGAGAAGTCTTATCATTTACTTTTTGCACACCTTATTTTAGTTTGCAATCTCTATTATATGATCACTCTTGACATTAGTATTGATATCACTTTGGGAGCATCAAGTAAATCTATTTGGTTTTGGCAAACTTAGCATTGGTCAATAGCAACAACACCTTGATGTTTAAATAGAAAAGGGAAATACATGTAGATATATTACTTTATTATCTTTCTGCTAATGAGTTTAGTATTCTGAAGTTAAAATTGCTTGTGCTTATGAGAAAGATGCATGATTGTTTCTATCACATGTATATTTGTTTGTTTCCCTCAACCTTTATGCTTGCTACCAAACCTTGCTAGCCAAAGACCTGTATTGAGAGGGAATGCTTCTCATACATCCACAACCTTAGACCAAACCCATGCCATTTGTGTCCACCATAACTACCTACTATGTGGTATTTTGCGCCACTCCAAGTAAATACTTCATGTGCTACCTTTAAATAATTCAAACTATATTACTCCTTATTTGTGTCAATGTTTTATAGCTCATGAGGAAGTATGTGGTGTTTATCTTTCAATCTTGTTGGGTGGACTTTCACCAATGGACTAGCGGCACATCCGCTTATCCAATAATTTTGCAAAAAGAGCTGGCAACGGGTTCCCAGCCCCAATTAATAACCTTCATTAATAATTCTCTTCACATGTTTTGCCCTGATTTATCAGTAAGCAACTTAATTTTGCAATAGACACTCCTCCATGGTTTGAGAAATGTTGGAAGGCACCCGAGGATTCGGTTAGCCATGGCTTGTGAAAGCAAAGGTTGGGGGAGTGTCATCTATAATAAAACTAAAATACATGTGTAAACAAAAGAGAAGGGGGATGATCTACCTTGCTGGTAGAGATGCCGTCCTCCATGGGAGCCGCTCTTGGAAGGTCTGTTTGGCAAGGGGGTTAGAGTGCCCGCTACCATTCGTTGACAACAACAAACACCGCTCAAAATCTTACTTTTATGCTCTTTATATGATTTCAAAACTTGAAAAGCTCTAGCACATGATTTAATCCCTGCTTCCCTCTGTGAAGGGCCTATCTTGAAAAGCTCTATGTTGAGTCAGTAAACCTATTTCCCTCTATCTTAAGCAAGCAATTGAGTTGTTGTGAACCAACCATTTATACTATGATTTAGTTAATCATGTCTTTTATGCTTTCTTGTTCAGTACAAATTTTATCTGAATGAATATGACTTTGAAAGTTATCAATGATTATGAGTAGATTGTTATGATTGAAGATGAAAGCCCTGCTATATAAATTCTAATATGAAAGCTTTGCTTAGAAGATAAGTACAATCCGTTAGTAGTTCTCTGACCAAGAACAAAGTTTGCCATAACCATTTATGATTTCCTATGCACCTTTATTTGTGATTTCTCTTTACTTATTTCAAGTTGAATTATATGAGGAGGATGTTTACTAGAATATCTTGTGTGAATCAACATGATGCTTCTTGTCCGTATTTTATTTATCGACTCTTCACTCCATAAACATGTGGTCTTGTTTATTGAGCTCAGTTTCGCTTGGGGACAAGCGAAGTCTAAGCTTGGGGAGTTGATACGTTCATTTTGCATCACTATTTTGTATCATAATTTTCTGTTATTCATTGATATATTTCATATTTAGAGATGATACTTATGTTATTTCACTTATTTTGCATGTTTCATGATCATTGGAGAATTATTCACCGGAGTCAGGATTCTGCTGGAAAAAGCACCGTCAGGACACCATATTTCGGAAGATCAACAATTGACGAAATTATACGAAAAATCCTATTTTTCCAGAAGACGAAGGGAGCCAAAAGGAGGAGCCGAGAGGGGCCGCCATGGCCCCCCCATAGGCCGCGCGGGCCCTGCCCTGCCGCGCCGCCATGTGGGGAGGGGGCCCACGGCCCCCTCGGCCTCTCTCGTCGCGTACTTCTTCACCCCGAAAACCTAAGCCACGGGGAGTTACGGAGGTGTGAGCCGCCTGCGCGGGGCGGAGAAACACCAGAGAAAAAGAGCTCTCCGGCGGGCAGGAATCCGGGGAAATTCCCTCCCGGAGGGGAAATCGACGCCATCGCCATCATCATCGAGTTGGACATCATCTTCGTCATCATCACCATCATCTTCATCATCATCACCGCCATCTCCACCGCTGCATCTCGTCACCGCTGTAACGATTTGGGTTGGATCTTGATTGTTTGATAGGGGAAACTCTCCCGGTGTTGATTACTACTTGTTATTGATGCTATTGAGTGAAACCATTGAACCAAGGTTTATGTTCAGATTATTATTCATCATCATATCACCTTTGATCATGTTCCATATGATGTCTCGTGAGTAGTTCGTTTAGTTCTTGAGGACATGGGTGAAGTCTAAATGTTAGTAGTGAATTATGGTTGAGTAATATTCAATGTTATGATATTTAAGTTGTGGTGGTATTCTTCTAGTAGTGTCATGTGAACGTCGACTACATGATACTTCACCTTTATGGGCCTAGGGGAATACATTGTATTCGTTTGCTAATTGTGGGGTTGCCGGAGTGACAGCAACCTAAACCCCCGTTAGTATATCGGTGCAGGAGGGATAGCAGGATCTCAGAGTTTAAGGCTGTGGTTAGCTTTATCTTAATTACTTTCTTGTATTTGCGGATGCTTGCAAGGGGTATAATCACAAGTATGTATTAGTCCTAGGAAGGGCGGTGCATTAGCATAGGTTCACCCACACAACACTTATCAAAACAATGAAGATTAATCAACTATATGAAGCGAAAGCACTAGACTAAAATTCCCGTGTGTCCTCAAGAACGTTTGGTCATTATAAGTAAACAAACCGGCTTGTCCTTTGTGCTAAAAAGGATTGGGCCACTCGCTGCAATTATTTCTCTCGCATTTTATTTACTCGTACTTTATGTATCTTCTACATCAAAACCTCCTGAATACTTGTCTATGAGCATTTACAGTGAATCCTTCATCGAAACTGCTTGTCAACACCTTCTGCTCCTCGTTGTGCACACTTTTTATCGAAAGTACTACGATACACCCCCTATACTTGTGGGTCATCAGTAACCTCACCACCGAAGGTAAGAGGTAAGCAGAAGCAGTTTCTGGGTTGCAACCAAACAACAACGTCGTTGTTCTGGGCTGCTACGAGGCCTAAAAACCGACCTACCAAACGGGCAGATCCTAAATCTCCACGGGGACAAAATACTCTATGCAGGCTACCAAACAACGTGGCTTTTATGGCCCATGGCCCGTTCGCAACGCGTAGGTAAGCACATCTCACTAGCGCAGTGAGCCAGAAAATTGATGCAGGCTACCAAACGCGCCCTCTACATTCGTTGCTGGGAGATCCAAAGTACCCAAGTAATAGAGTTTAATCAACATTTGCTCTCTCCGTTCTTTGTCTACTTTTGTTCTGTCCCTGTGTAGCTGCCTTCAGGACCTGGAGAATCTTTTTTTAATAATACATTTTTTCTTTATTTCCAAAAAGATACTCGTTTTATACAAATTTCACAAATAATATACCATCGGGGTGTTGTTTCCCGAGAGGGAAGACATCGGGACAATGAGTCCTGATAGGCCGCGATTCCGAGTACGTCTTCGCGCAGGGCCGGCAGAGACGGCTGACGGGCACCTGTTCCCCGAGTGGCCGGCATCAGGAATCGGCAGGCCCAAAAAGCCACGTGGGTGTTCTCGGCTGGCCATCGACGGGCGGTCGGGCGATGGAATCCCGATGCAGCATATCGGGGAAGTAGTCCCCGATTAGTGGCTCAGCCACTTTAAATCAGGTTGTTGCCCTCGCTTCGTTCTTCTCCCTCCTCGTTTCCTCTTAGCTCTCTCTCGTTTTCCTCTCAATCCTGCTGTCATTTTCTCTCATTTAACAACAATGTGTTGTCTGTTTGCTTGCTATTTCACCACCAAATGCAGTAGAAGCACCGGATCTATAGATGGGTTAGTTCGTGGAAGAGTTTTGGTGGTGGTAGTGGTGGTGGTGCTGGTGCTGTTGCTACTTCTGTTGTGGAGCTGGCTTTGAAACTTGGCTGCTAACAAAGGTGTTTCGCACACTTCAATGGTAAACCCTAAAATCCCTTGCTAAATGTATGTTAGTAGGCTTGTGTTTATGCATAGTAGTTGGTATGGTTATGCAGCTGTGTATATTTTATCGTTGGATTAGGTACTGATTTAGTTTGCCGATATAACATATTTATTTAGTTGGCTTGGTATTAAAAATTTATTTAGGAGGTCGCCGTTCATAGTTTTATTTATTTAGGAGGTTGGTGCTCGTTCATTTGATGAGTGTGTATTTGGTATAGGTGAGGAGACATGTATGATTCAATGAAATTTACTGTTTACTACGGTCATGGACTGTCCGAACTACGCCGATTAGAGCTGATCTGAGCAGTTTCAGTACCAAGAGTTAAATTTGTCTGCCCCAAAAACATGGCGCATTTGTCAGTTGAAGGAGTGGTTGACCGTAAATTTTGGGTTTAATCCCAAAAGGTACATTGTGGGTGTGCATGCTTTGCGGAGCAGCACGAGTACACAAATATTCTGGTATTTGAAGCCGATAGAGCGGACCTCTTAGTGGGTGCACTAGTTAGAAGCGTGCGAGCGCAGGGAAACTCACCCCATCGCCTTAATGCTTCCCGTGGTGAAGGAGGTCACTTCCCACGAAGGCGAGGGTGAGTTTCATCCAGGCCAGAGCAGTCAAACTTCTAATGCCGGAGGCAGTAGTTTTGAATCAGGACAGAGTACTCATGTAGGAGGCGGACGTGATGGTAGTGGCGAGGTTGATAACGACGATGAAGAAGAGCACATACAGGACATGATGTATTAGGAAAACCAGGATGGACTGGAGGATGATCTTGATTCCGATGAATCCGGTGAATCCGATGATTCAGATGAAGATGAGAATGAGAATGAGGAAGAGATCCCGATCCACTTTTCGTGGAACTAGGATTTGTTGGAGGCAATGATCGTGAACGACCGCCATGATTCTTCCTAGGAGTATCACATGAACACTGTCTCAATTGGGCTACATATTCTGACAAGAGACATCTGTATGAAGGAACCACTTAGTAGGCAATGTCTACACAAAGGGTTTTCAGAACAACCGTGGATTATGAGCGACTTCGTGCAGCACACTTGTGTCATTCAGAATATGCTCCTGGATCATCGAAATCTTACTTCCACTTTGCTGGCCCGACTATTGTACAAAGAGATTGTCGAGACCAAAGTGATGGATGTTCCCGCTATCCAGAGAGGAGTTCTGCTCAAATATAAATATGGAATTTCATATGGAAAGGCCTTGAGGGCTAAACAGACGGCCTAGCGAATAGATTTGTGTCCTTCGACGCTTACGACGGTGTTTTATGTCTCCTCCAAACATTACGGGATAGGAATCCAAACACCTATGCATACATACAAGACTTTTGGATACTAGAGTTCTCTATTATCGGGTTCTGCATAGAGTGTTCTTCGCATTCAGCATATGCATCGAGGCTTTTCAGCTATTACCATCCGGTGTTATGTGTAGACGAAGCGTTTCAAACTGGCAAGTACATGGGTCAGATTTGGAATGGACAAAAACAATCAAATCGTGCGTCTTGCATTTGCATTTGTTGAGAGCGAGAACACTGCGAGTTGGTTATGGTTCTTCAGGCAGCTAAAAATAGTGATTGTGAAAGATCACCCAAATGTGTGTGCGCTCCACCATAAGCATGCAAGTATACTTGTGGCTATCAAGATGCTAAGAACAACCATGACCCAGCAAAGAGGCGCCATGGGAGGACATGTAGAGCCAGTGATGCATGCGTCATCTGGGGGCCAATTTCTTCTCGCGGTTCAGGAGTAAGAACCTAATGACATAGGCATCCCAAATGGGCCTGCCGAAGATAGTACCGGGGTTTACTGAAGGCCCACTACCCGAAGAATAAGAAGATTCGGGAGCCCAAGATATATTAAGGAAAGTTAGAGTTGTAATAGGAAGTGTTATTTGTAATCTGGCGGGATGAGTTAGAAACCGTCCCGGACTCTGTAACTTGTACAAAACGAAACCCTCGGCTCCACATCCTATATAAGGGGGAGTCGAGGGACAAAGAAAGGATCGAATCTACTGTCAACATAATCCTAGTTTTCATAATCGTCGAGTACTTTTCGCCTGAACCTTCGAGATCTACTTGCCCTCTACTTCTAGCAAAACCCTAGTCTACAATCTGTAGGCATTGACAAGTTAATCCTTTGTCAATTGGCGCCGTCTGTGGGGATTAGAGGTTGCAAGGAGCTGATCTCGATGGCACGTTCAAGATCTTCGATTTCGTCAACAGCAAGCAACGCGGTGGATCGAGGTAACAAGGAAAAAACTGATCTATTCAATTTTATTCCTCACCCGCCCTCCCGTATGGATGCATGTGCCTATCTGGAGGAGCCCATCATCATGACGTTCGGAGAATTCCAATTTGGCGTCAACAAGGAAGGATCCTACCGTCTCGAAGTTCCGATCTCGTCGGAATTTTCAGCGTCGATTCTAACTTTTCGTCAAGTGACGAGGATTTTCGTCGACACGCTTCGTCGACAGCAAGGCAAGCGGAAAGCTCGCCAAGATCTTCAGCAACACATCTTTCGAGTCATCTGCGGACTCCTTTATAAGCAGCGACTTCGAAAGCGTCGACAGCTTCAACTTCATCGACAAATCTGTCGCCATCGGAAAGGTCTTCACCACTCTATATGATGGTGTCACCAACCTTGACAAAAATCAATGCACAAAATACCATCAGATCTGTGCAATAGAAGAAGCAGGAACATCAGAACCACAAACGTCAGAGGCTTTCGACGATTTGGGAAATCCATACGTCGATCCCGCTGATCTCAGGACAGGTCTAGGCACTAAATATGCCGGATCTTCAACTCGCGCAAAAGTCCAACTCCCGCAAGCTGCGTGGGATAGGGCTGCGAGAGCCATGGATGGATCAGAACCAATGAATACTACTGCTACCGTACAAGAGTTACAAGCATATCAATATAGACTTGCTCGAGTAAGCAGAGAGTTGGAAAAAGACGGCATCCCTGAACAGGAGGAAAGAAGCAGCTTCTGCATCAAGCAGACGCCGAGCAGAGTTAAGTCGCCTTTCAGGAACTTCGGGAGATAGTCACAGAGAAGCTCGGAGGAGAGCGATGTCTCGGCTCCAAAACATACCTGAAGCAGAAAGAGGAAGCATAATCCAAAATCTTGACATGTCCTTTATGTCGATTGATGAAAGAGGAAATATCATCCCAAAAACTCCAGAAGCAGGTTACATGGCAACACAAGCTTACATCCTTGCGTCTAGACCACCTCCTGGGGACCCGAGAGAACCATTGTTCAATATGGCGATGGCTGGAGTAGGAGTAATGGGAACAGCGTTTGCAACAACGCCTCCCGAAGAAAATCCTAGGCGAAACAGTCCACGACCCAACACAGCAGTTCAAGACCCCCCAAGAACAAGTGGAGCAAGAGACACAGCAGTCCAAGTAAGGGTGGACAGAGCGCGACAAGAAAGAAGGGAGCGTCAGCACTCACCAGAGCTTGCCGACGAAGATATGTGTGGGCTCCCGTGCTTTACGAGAAGAGTTCGAAAAACTCGAGTACCGAAAGGGTTCAAGTTACCCGAGAATTTCAAGAAGTTCGACGGCCTGCAAGATCCCGGGATTGGCTCGTGGATTATCTTGAGATGGTAAAGCTGGTAGGAGGAACAAGAGCAACAGCTATGCAAAGTATCCAAGTTCACCTGAGCGGTGCCGCGAGATCTTGGATAAAGAAACTCCCCCTAAATTCCATCGACAGCTGGGATAACTTTGAGGACATCTTCGTGAAAAACTTCCGATCCACCTGCAAGAAACCTGCGTCGTTGGAAGAGCTGAGGGCGTGTCGACAGAAACACGACGAGTCGATGAGGAAATACATACAGCGGTGGAACATTATAAAGAACTCGGCAGAAGATATATCTGACGAGAGGGCAATAGACGCGTTCGTGGCAGGAATCCGGCGAGGAGATTTTGTCGAGGACTTAGGGAGAACTAACCCTAAGACCATATCAGCACTCATGGAGATAGCCAATAAATGGGCAGATGGAGAAGACGCAATATACAACAAGCGACACAGGTCGCCAGAGAGGATCGTGGTCGAAATTATCAAAATAGAAGGCGAATTTCTCGCCAGTTCTACAACAACGACGCTCCCGGCCATATATCGGCTGGTTTTCGAGGAAATCCTGGAGGAAATAGTCGAGATGATTATCAAAGGAGTAATGAGCAACAAGGCGACAATAGAGGTGATTTTCGTGGCAACAGGCAAAATCTGTTCAACAAGTTGTGCAAGCAGAACCAGAAATGCAAGTACAATTCCCCCCCCCCCCCCGCAAGTTAGATTAGTTCACTAAGGAACATGTTAAGAAGAAAGACGTGCAAGTAGCAACAGTAGCAGCTCATGCAGCAACTGTGGCACATGGTACATTGCTCGACCACTCACGATGTAGAACCTATTGGCCTATGTGACCTGCCTGGATTTGTCCTGCTCAATACTAGAAGACAAACGGAAGACGGATTAATTTTTTTGAATATATAGAGCACGAGCCTTTAGAGAGGTGGTCTTTGCTGCATGACACACATAGAGCTAGGTACGGCGTCATGACTACCAATCAACCAAATCATACAACTTCGTTCTTAGAGGAAATATGGCATTGCGGCTGACAACCCTATGGAGGGTATTTTATATGGCTTGACCTAAGGAATGACAAGGGGGTTGTGGTGACCCAGCGTACCACTGCATGGTGTAGTACACAAGTCGTTGACATAACACAAGTGAAACACCGTTCCACTCATATTACATCCCTCAGAGTGGTACAACAGAAACATATGCGAGTCCAAGGTATGTCTATAGAAGGATACACAAGCTGTTTACAGAAGATCAACACAGCCTCCTACTTTACAGTGAGGTAAAACTTCAAATAAAGCTCCAGAAGAACGACTCGTAATCTAACTTATTGCTATCACTATCTCCAGAGATACTAGGCTTGCTATAGAATTCTAACTACTTAGGTGCTAAGATTAGGGAAATGTTCCCTTCTATTACTAGTCTAAGTTTCCACTTCAGCTGATGCAGAAGTTGACTCCATTGACTTCTTTGCTTGGATTCTTCATCTTGTTGCAGTTGACTCCTTTGTCTTCGAGTTCCACGGTAGATTCTCCTTCGGTGCCTCCATAGCTAAGCAGGGGATTTAAGAGTGGGATGAGTACGAGCATACTCAGCAAGTTCATATTAGGGAATAGGTGTATCATGCACTAGCTACAGCCACAGACCAGAAAGTCATAGGCAAATGCAAGTTTTCATAAACATTTCTTCAAAAGGTTTATTTTATTCTGAAAACTATGCCCGTCAGTCTTCACAGGTTGACTAGAACTTCATGGAGTTCCTTTCTGCAGCGTTCGCATTCCCTTCCCGAACAGGGAGTGACAGTCACAATTCAATACCCTCTGCAGAGGTGCGTTACTTTTCCCATAAGAGAACTTAACCTTGTTGCCAACCAAGTCGCGAACTTGTCCACACTTCCTTTGGTGTGAGGTCAGGTATAAGAACCAAGCCCACACCGCCTTCTCCGCGACCTCGCAGACCCACCCTTTTGTCCATCCGTACACCCCCGGTAGACATCTCCCGATCATACGGCTTTACCCACGGTGTACGTCGGACAATCCTTCATAGACGGTAGAGCCTCTCATCCAAACGTCCGGATGGGGATTTTAAAGGCTATCCCAACCTACGGCAGTGCCTCCAGCACCCCGCCAGGCTCTATCAAGTCCGTTGGCGTGCAGGAGGGAAAAGATACAGCTGGCTTCCCCAGAGCCATTATAGATCTTATGGTCAACGCGATATGTACGGCGCTAGAATCACTGGACGGCATTGGTACTTAATCCTAGATTAATAAAACCCATGCAATGGAACCTCCACCATATCAACACATACCATGGTTCCATTGCCCACCACATAGTCATATTCATAATTGTAAAATAATATTTTTCTTTTCAATGCAAGAGTGATAAGTATAGTACTTTGTATATAATTTGATAAAAATAATCAAATGACATGAGCAAGCGATGAACTTGCCTTTCTTGACTGCAAGATTATGCAGGCAAAAGCTTCGATACGGGAGAACTCCAAATTCTGAAATACCATCATTGTCCGGTAAGGACAATGTTTAAAGAATTGGCAAAGATGCTATAATGCATAGTATGAGATGCAATCGTCCCGAGCGTAACCTAACCTCGATAATTTAGGATTGATAAGTTGTAAAGATTTCTTTAGGGTGTGTTGCACTTTTAGGATGGTTCTCAAACAAGGTTATTATTAGGGTTGGTAATATTATAGCATAAACAAGTGATATACTGCATCATAACAATCATACATACAAAGGAATGGTGGTTGCATAACAAATCAAGAGTGGTGGTCAATTTTAAGTTCTACAGGATATGGTTGATGATTACATAGATTATACTTCAAAAGAATAACTTTTGAAGAACAGGTTAATTAAGAAATGATAAGTATAATTAGGATGCACTCTAGGAAGCAAGAAGTAGCTCATACGACGCGCCTGCTCACCTTGATGCTTCCCAGATGCTCGACGGAGCCTGCCGGAGACGAGGACAACGACAAGCTTCAAATTTCTGCGGGATACCGATCAAAGGGAACGGTCGATTGGCGGCTTGAGACCTCCTCTCCTCGATTCCTTCCACGAGGATGCTCCCGAGACACGGCGCTTCTCCTCGACCACGTGCCGGATGAGGTGGCTTAATCGCGGCTAGCCGGAGAACTCCGTCGGTGGTTTTGTTGATTGCGAGAGATAGAGAACGATTGAGAGAAGAATGGATGGGCGGCGAGGTTCTAGGGTTTCCTGGAGAAGCTCCGGTGCTCTTATAGGCCAGGAAGGACGGAATGGTCACTTCACCGTCGGCGACGGCCGAGATGTGGCGGTGAGGTTGCCACTGGAAACGAGCACGAATCGAGATGCTTTTGGATAGGCTCGGACGCGAGAAGATTGGGAGGAGGTTCTGAGATCTTCTGCAACGTCCGAGGTCGTCCTTATCGCCGTCGTGATCGTGGCCTACTGGCGCAGGCGCGCTGTCGACGCCGGGGAAGAAGAAGGACGAGCTTTTCTCCTCGCACGAATATTAAAGCAACCAAAACGACATTTGCTTTGGGCTGGACTGCTCCTGGGCCGTGGTGTGGGTTGATCTTGGGCTCAGCTGGTTGGCTTTCGGCTGCTACGGTGCTGGGCTGCTGTTAGGCTTCGGCTGAAGAGGTAAGCCTGGTAAGCCCCTCTCTCTTTTTTCTCTTTTCTATTTTCTGTTTTTATTTTCTGTTTTGATATTTGAATTCAAATTTGAATTCTGTTTTGTTTTGCAGGTTCTAAAACATTTGAATATCAATATAACTTGATAACAATGCTCACTGTATAATCTTGTTGTTTAAACAAATATTTAGTTTAGGATTTAATTGATATCTTGTGAGGCTTAAGTAAAATAGAAATGGTTTAGTTAGTTATTTCAATTCCCTTTTTAATTTAGGAACCCGATCTATTTAAATGGTTTGAAACCTAGAACATGTGCATAGTGAAAATATTATTAGGTTTGACCAGTGTACTTAACAATATGAATTGTTCTCATATAATTTAGGTATGACTAGGGTTTAACAAATGAGAAGGAGATTGGAATTGCTTTATGATTTCATGTGGAGAATTACTTCTAAGAGTTTAAGAAGATGATTGAATAAACTCTAGAATTACTAATCTTGCTTAGCAACTTCTAGCTTAAATTATCTTTGATAGATTCTATACTCATCATGGTTAACTCAACTACTTATATGAATACTATTTTATTTGGTTCACTAAACAAGGTATTTGGATAGCAAAGTAGAATAGGGTATTGGTTTCATTCTACTCACCAAATGGCATTTAGTCCTTAGGTATATATGGCTTGGTTGATACTTGTGATCTATGATACACAAGTTAGGACATAATATTTTATGTAGATTGGTTCCATATGACAAGGTTTATGGTTTTGGGAATACTTCACTATTTGAAGTATTAAATAGGCATGAGGTATGGCATGGTTCTACTTATGATTCAAAAGGTATATTTGAATTGGTATTCAAATGTGATCTTATGGTTTTAGTTGTGATCACTCAAGTGATACACAACTAACAATTGGAATATGGGCATAAGCTAGGTTATGTTTAATTGACTAGGGTTATTTTTCCTAACTTAGGTAGAAATCTTGTATCAAAGTAATACTAGGGTTGTCTCTAATGTTTGGATAAACAAGGTTTAGGTTGAATGCCCTTACTCCTCCATTCAAGGCATGAGGATTGGTTTGAGGTTAACTACTAATGATATACTTATTATTTTATGTGATAGATGAGATCTATTAATCATATGTGTTTAACTTATCATCTATATCTACAAGGTATAATCATGCATTAGACAAGATCCACTCATTCCTCACTAATCCCACTTTAATATTTCTCTCATCACACTCATCCTAGATTCTTAGGGTTTATAATTAATATCAAGTTGTGATGATTATGGAATTGGTTTCCTAAGGTATTGCTATTGGAATAGGGTTCTCACCTCCAAGATCAAATATTGACTTGAACAACTAGGATTAGTACTTCTCTAATATTCTTGTATGAACATGGATATGATTAGTATTATAACTTCTCTCACTTCTCAATGTCTTGGAATATCCTAAGGTCCTACTTAAGAGATGATGATATGATCCTCTAAATATATGGTTTTCCTAGGAATTCTACCTTGGTATCTTCTGTAGCTTGTTCTTCTGGAAATCTGATAAACCTGCATCTTGTGGCATGCCTCCACCTCCTAGCTTCTTCATCTTGATCCTAACTAATGCATGGAGTGGCTCTATGTGTTGGTTTTCATGTATCATGCTACAAGATGATCAAATGGATGAAGGGTGTGGCTCCTTTTATAGGCTTGGGCAAGCTCTAGTGTCATGACACATAGATGGGTGACTCTTGTTTTGGTTTGATGAGTAAGGTGCTTGGTTGTCATGCCCTCATCCATAGCAATCCTTTGAGCATGAGGTGGCAAGTCTTGGGATGCAAGTCATGTAGATATTTTCATCCTATGTGGCATGATCATTATCCTCTCATATGATTTATATTTGGATAGCCAAGTGGCATTTGTTACTAAATATCTTGTGAATGGTTTTATTATGGTGGATGAGTCACTATATCATGTTTGATTGGATTTACATTATAATATTGGTCAAAAGGTCAAGGTTGAAGGTTATCCCTCAATTTTGGATAGTTGGTGATTGATTTCATCAAGGCATGATCATATGAGTTTCAAAATACTCATGAGTAGTTTTATTCAAATAGTTTGAACTATAACTTGTAATGTAAATGGATTCAGTTTTATGATATTCCATATATTTAATAAGTTATGATTTAAATAATAATGTGTGGCCTTTATGCACTTTAGACCCTATGATTTACCTTATTTATTAATAAGTTTAGAAGTGAATTAAATTACACAGAAAGGTAGTTGCTAACTTGTAAGTGTTAATAAGTTAGGGTTTGATTCTTAAAGAATGTGTTGTTGTAAGGAATGTCATGTTGAGATCCTTTATAAGATCTTGTAGTTGACCCTTACTTAAGGTGTTATTTGTTGTAAAACTAATTCCATTTGATCTAGCCCATAGATCAAATCATCTCTACCCAAAACAGGGTTTTAGTAAAGATCACAATGAAGTTTATAGCGCTTGACTTGATGATCTACTTCAATTCCAGCAAGTCAAGTGAAACTTCAGTTACTGTGGTAAGTTTTATTTGAAAGCGCGAAAATTCCCGGATTTTCTATGCATGAATGCAATGCACACTTTGGTGTTCTCTCATTTTGTAGCCTCTAAACCTGGGATATTACAGCCTCTCCCCCTTAAACTGAACTTCGTCCCGAAGTTCGAACGCTCTCATGTTTCGGAATGTTGAACTGACTTGAACAGATCACAATCCTTTCAAACTCCCTAGTGATCTCATTAGATATAATTGAATATATCCCTTGTCTCGATCCTTCATGAAGTCTTCTGATGTCTGGCACTGATACTTTCTTCAATTCTATGATTTCTTCCAACACTCTAAGCTTATAGGCTTACTCTCCAAAGATTCTTGGATTAGGACATCTTCTTATGCTAATGGACTTTACTAATGGTTGTGGTGACATCTTCCTATTTGGGTACTCAAAGCTTGGTTCTACCAGCTGCGGTAATCCAGCTGCGGTGCCCAAACCTTAAGTCTAAAGGATTGGTTTAAAGTAAGGTATTGTTTTTCCCTTACTACCATAACGAATGTAATGGTACTTCGTAAGGTATTTATAATAGGCATGGTCCTGGTTGTTTAGTCCTACGAAGGGATTAGACTCATTTAGTCCATCCAATCATGGCTTCTAGTTCATACTAGTTATCTTCCTTTTGGTTTCTTTAGGTTCCATGAAAGGAATCTTTCTAATAGGCTTATGTTTTGGTATGGTCAAACCCTTCGGTCTTTGAGCTTCTCAAGCTTTGATTGTCCTCCGACATCTTCTTCATTCAACTTCATTACCTTAGACTTACTTGAGCTCTTCTGCTTCTGAGTAATTATTAATTACCCACTCAAGTTAGGGTCTAACCCTTACTTCTTCGAGATATAATCCTCGGCTTCTAGTCTGACATCCTCCTGAGAGTACTATAATATGGATACTTTCCAACAACCTTATGAAAATAAGATCGGATTTCCTCTCAGTTCAGACCTTCTTCTTGGTCCATCATACTCCAAATATTATATCTTGATACTTCTCCTTCAGCCTTCCTCTCCCCCTTGGAGTTTACTAATGATCTTCAAGCTCCTTTTCTTATAATCATTAAACTCCAAGGTTAGAAAATTGGTCTTGGCCTGGCTTTTAGTTTGTACTTTTCTAGAGTCTCACGAAGAATTCTTTGCGGTGTATCCACACAGTTGTGGGTATCCGATGTGAATCCTCCAACTAAATGTTTACTAGCTACGGAATACCAGCTACGGAATCCCTCTTTCCTTTAGAGTGAAAGAACGATTAAGCTGTGGACTAATTGTTACCAGCTGCAGACTATCTAACACAAGATGTGGCTTATTGGATACCAGTTGTGGCTATGTTATGGTTCTAGTTCACATCTACCTACCAGTTGTGGCTACTTTTATAGTTTTAGTTAAGATATACCTCACTTCACATACTTTCTCTTCATGATTATCCTATATCAGCTGCGGTCTGATGATACCAGCTGCGACTTCACTTGTTTATTTTCCTTCTTTTAAGGTTTGTTTTGCAAGATAACCACTTGTTGACACTATGAAAATAGTATTGTAAGTGACTTCACTTGCATTCCCTTCTTTCATAATGAATATGGCTCCACTTCTACTGCTCCATATTCACTATTTTCTCACTTTCATGGTACTTCCATGTTGAAGTACTCCTTGATTAAGGATAGAAATGAGTTTGGATTGGTCCTTCCTTTAGAGTATTGTGGTTGCTTCCCACAATTTGACTTCTTTCTTCCAGTGAACCTTCATCTTGTCTTCCAAAATCTTCAGAATTCGTCACTTCCTCACACGAATACCTTTACCCTCTAGACCTATAACATCAAGTAAGTGCTTGATATTGCAACATGCATTTGCATATCAAAGTCAAACTTCATGTATGGATCTAGTCAAACAATGAAAAACCAATAAAATCCAAGAAAATGCAGCTTTGTGCATACAATACACATCCTTATATGCCTGAATATAATAGTTGGGTAAGACATCCCTAAACATCAGGCTCAGATGTGTAGTATATAACACCACATAAGATAGGTTTAAGTTGTGATACTTAGCACATATATAGGGATTTCTACTATTTGCCTCAATATTTACCTCGATTGCTCACTTGCAATCAAATAAACTTGAGCAAATTGGTCCAGAATAGTTGTGGTTGACCTAATTTCCTTGGAAAGTGCTAACTTACCTTCTATTTAATTGAAAACTAACCTCACATGATATCTCGAGGATATAACATGGCTACTCTAAACATAGGATTGTTAGAATATACCACCTATGACTCCAGGATTTCTCTATGTGATATGCTCTAAATAAGCCTTCTTTAAAATAAGGACTATGGTTCTAGCATATTTGACATAGTTAACATGATTTTAAGGCCTAAGTTTTCGAACTATTCCTTAAATCCTACTCCTTATCATACTTCTATTATCGTACTTATGATGTTCTATTCCATCACATCATGACTCTCAAGTGAATCATATATGATTACCAACTCTACCATGAAAAGTAGACTTATATGACTCCTATCACTCTTGCTTACCTCCTAGGATTGACTCATCATAGGTATACACTCACTACAAGAAAAGTTCTGATAGACAACGTCCCAAAATCGTCAACTAAGGGGCATTTTTCGTCACCTATGGGCCTAACCCGACGATATGGGTTCCGTTGTCGAAACTGCGTCAGGCAAAGTCCAACGACGATTTTTTCGGTCCGTCGCGCTTGGGCGCCCTTCCGCCACGGAAAATCGGACCGTTGCGGAAGTGTTTTCGGGAGCCCGTTGACTGCTGACGTCATGCAAGCGGACACGTGGCGACGCGTTGCCGTTAACGGCGTTAACCGGAGAAACCCCGTGGTAGATGGTAGGCCCACACGAGTCCTGCCACGTCTTAAGCGGGCCGGGCCAGATGACATAGTTTGACCGGTCAACTATATAGCTGGGCTGGTCCATTAGTTACGTGGGCCGGGCCTAACCTCTAATGTTGGTCAAAAGTTAAATGGGCCGGCCCATTTAACATGTGGGGTCCACCTTACGGCAAGCGGGCCGGCCCAAGAAGCAAGTGGGCGGGCCAAAAACACAGTGGGTCCCACTTTCTGTTAAAAGGCCGGCCCATTTAGTGTGTGGGGTCCACCGTATAGCAAGTGGGCCGGCCCAACAAGCTAGTGGGCCGGGCCAAAAACACAGTGGGTCCCACTTTAAAGGGCCGGCCCATTTAGTGTGTGGGGTCCACCATATATCAAGTGGGCCGCCCAACAAGATAGTGGGCCGGGCCAAAAACACAGTGGGACCCACCTTCCTGTTAAAGGGCCGGCCCATTTAGTGTGTGGGGTCCACAATATAGCAAGTGGGCTGGCCCACCAAGATAGTGGGCCGGGCCAAAAACACATGTGGGTCCCACATTCCTGTTAATGGGCCGGCCCATTTGGTATGTGGGGTCCACCATGTAGAAAGTGGGCGGCCCAACAAGATAGTGGGCGGGCCAAAACACAGGTGGGTCCCACCATCCTATTAAAGGGCCGGCCCATTTGGTGTGTGGGGTCCACCATATAGAAAGTGGGCCGGCCCATTTGGTATGTGGGGTCCACCATCTAGAAAGTGGGCCGGCCCAACAAGATAGTGGGCCGGGTCAAAACACAGGTGGGTCCCACCTTCCTATTAAAGGGCCGGCCCATTTACCATGTGGGACCACCATAGAGCAAGTGGGCCGGCCCAATAAGCATGTGGAGCCCATTATCGTGTAACCGGGCCGGCCTACTAAAGAAGTGGGCCGGCCCAAAATGAAAGTGGGTCCCACACTACTGTAAGTGGGCCGGCCCAATCTGTTGTAGGGCCCTACTTGTTTGACTAGTCAACTTGCATTAAACTTCATGAGCCTAAAATCTGATTTCAATGATACACACAATTACATACACAAATAAAACAAATAGGAAAATTACAAGGCAATTAATGTGCCCAAATAAAAAAATTACATAGAATCATTGAGGACTTCTATTAGCATCATCAATAACACATTGACATTTGGCAATCGCCTTGATTGAATCTTGTGTACTCTTTGTCAACATATCAGCTACAGATCTTAAAGCAGCAATACCATGTCTTTTATAAAGTACAGCCTTGAGATATTTACTGTCTGATGAAAGAAATGGTCTAGGTTGACGGCTATGAGAAGATGCATCAGAAGAAAGATCAGAACTTTTTGTGGGCCTCACTGGTAATGAAGATTGCTTCATCACAACTGCATTCTGATAATAATGCAAAAAGAGTTAAACGATGAACTATGCAAACATTTATTATGCAATGTAGATATAAGATAATAACAAGTTGCATAAATAAGACATGTATGGAACTTGTACTAAGCACAAAATTACATCATAATGTTGCACAGGGTCGCTACAGATCCTTTTTTGGCGACTATCTTCTAATGATGACTGCTTCATTAAAACAGCATTCTGGTAACATTGTAAACATAGTTACAACAATTAACTATTCAAACATGTATTACGCAATGTAGAGATCAGATAACAGCATGTAGCAGAAATAAGCACAAGATAAGATAAGATGCATGTACTAAGCACATACTGGCTCACTGCAGGTCCTTCTCTTGCGTGCACTAGTCGTGGTCAACATGCCTATCATTTTAGGTTCAGCCATCAAGTGAAATGCTAATCCTCCTGCTCCATTGTCCTTAATCTGTGTTTAGATATCACATTTAAGACCAAGTCAGCTGGTTTCAAATAACAAAAAACTTGAGCTGCCAAATGAATAAGCCAATAGTTACCAGATATCAGATTAAAACCAACTAGATGTTGCTTTGCATGAGATACGAATTTCAGACATTCAGATTTAGAGTAGGGTAATGCCAAGGTTTTACACATAAAGTAAACTGGCATTAAGAATGACCAAATGTCAGGTTCAAATCACCCTCGAAGTTTCTCCAAGACAAGCATATCAAATAGGCAGAAACATAGTAAAGCATGAATGGCATTGCTATGGCAGGGTTCCAAGTGTTAATCTCTTGCATAAGGAACAATGCATATAGGTTATAGATAATAACGGAAGTAAACTGCCAAAATTACCAACCACGAACTCAGATTCCAACCTTACCTAGCGTCCCCGCTGTTAATGTTGGATGTTCTAATAAGTGGTTCGCATGATCAATCCCAAGGAAAAATAACATTGACAAGTCAGTCTACGATAATACAAAGACCAGACATGCACGCAGCAAT
Source organism: Lolium multiflorum (assembly GCA_030979885.1). Classification (NCBI taxonomy): domain Eukaryota; kingdom Viridiplantae; phylum Streptophyta; class Magnoliopsida; order Poales; family Poaceae; genus Lolium; species Lolium multiflorum. Next base: position 167,390,264 of record CM061750.1, read on the forward strand.
AACTATATAAGCTAAAGACGAGGTATAAGAGCAAGCAGATTGGAAATGCACATAGCATGATTATAAAAGCAGTGTGAGAATAGCAGACACGAGAAAACAGCTAGCGGTGAGCTAATGACGTGGTATAAGAACAAGCAGATTGGAAATGCCCATAGCACGACTATAAAAGCAGTGCGACAATAGCATGCAGTACAAAAACAGTTGGCAGCAAATGAATGGGTACAAGGCTATAAATATGTGGATGCACACAGGTGTCAGTAGAATGAACAGGATGGTAGCGACCGGATAATGCTTTTGTACTGTACAACATTTAAACAAACTTCATGCGAAGCAACACATCAAGAAAGTTAACGGCATATGAGATCTGCAAATAACTACACAAAACATGGCTAAAGAAACACCGCGATCTAACGGGCCAGCGTACTAACCAAGCTGCGGCGGGGTGGACGGGGGCGGCAACTTGCATTCCAGCGGCGGCGAACGCGGGAGACGATGAATCGACCATGTTTCAGTAGAAGCGGGCGTTAGTGAAGCAGATCTGGTTGGCTGGCAAGGTATTCGGTGAAGTTGATACAGCCGCTGCGGCGAGGTAGTCGGTGGCGAGGTCGGCGGTGAAGCAGATCCGTCGGTGGCGAGGTCGGCGGTGAAGCAGATCCGTCGGTGGCGAGGTCGGCGGTGAAGCAGATCCGTCGGTGACGAGGGCGGCGGGGGAGCGGATCAGGTGGGTGGACAGCCAACACGATCAAGGCTACGCTGTGGAGGAGTATGCCGGCGGCGAAGCAGATCTAGTACTGTAGAGAGTCAGAGCTTTGGCGTGTGAGAGTATTTTTGAGCTAATGGGGCGAATGGTTGGTGGGTGGGTGTGGGCCTGTGGGGAGGGTTCGGGATCTAGGCAAGATATTTCATTGTTACCGAATGAGCCCTCCATGGTCGGTGGGTTGTAGCTTCCGGACCAGGGTTAAAAGGGTAAAACTGGTCACGGGATTTTCGAATGGATGCGGCGGGATGATTTGGCGCGTGGCCGAAATTTTCAGTTTCAAGCTACGAGCAGAACGACAAAAATAATGTTCTTCCCCAGGGAGCTCTCATTTCTTCCTCTTCTCTTTCTCTCTCGAGTCTCTCCCACTCCCCCGGCTCCTCTCCCCCTTCTCTCCGGCGGCCTCGCCGGCCGGAGACGAGGCCGACTTCTCTCTGTATATTGTACACCCTCCGAACTAAATTAATTGATTCAACTTTCCTTAGACGTGTATGTATCTAGAGTAAAAACATGTGTGGATACATCCATATTTAGATAAGCAAAGTTGAGTCAGCTAATTTGGATCCGAGGGAGTTAGTGTTGTTGTAAGCTTAGATCCAGTGTTTCCCATGAGCAGAATGGCGCAATGGAGTCGGGGATCTCGTCATCGGCTTCAGATCTGGCCTATGGTGAATCTGGCGGATCTTGCCGGCCAAACCCCGATCTGGTGCCATCAATGTGATGGCGCTAACGGTGAGGCTTGCTTTGGTCAGTGCTTCAGATCTGGCCAATGGGGAAGTCAAGCTGCTAAAGTTCACAAGCTCGGGGCATACGACGGCGTCATCCGTCTTGCCCGTGCACATCTTGGACTTTCAGCGACCCTTCTCAGAGCCAATATGCCGTTGCTGAGGCCCTTCTTCTCCTTCGTCCTGGCGACTACCGGCGACACCGTCCCAAGTGGTGCGTCCCCGGCGACGGAGTTGCTGGAAAGGATGCGGAGCAGAGATCTGATGTGCGGTCGAGAAGGACTCGATTGATTTTCTTCTATATGTTTTGGGGTCCTTTTTGTAAAGTTGCAGGTTCTATTAGTTATTGTCTAGTACTTTTGGTCCTCTATGTAATTTTTTGGACTAGTTTCCATTGGCACTGATAAACTTGAATTTTGACAAGTTCACGAGGAAAAAAATTCCTTTGCACATATGGCCTATCATGTATAAACATTCTTGAGATTTAAACTATATGTAATGTGCCATGCATTAACCCTAAACCATATATATGTAACTAACCCTAGCTGATCAAACCCTACTTAATTAAAACAAATAACCCTAAACTATACGCATGCACTTTATGCGCAAAGGCGCGGGTGCCTCTAATAATGTGTGTGCGCACTCGATCGATGATCCCTAAACCTTATACAACCCTGAAACCCTAATCCCTAATCCCTAAACCCTAAACACCCTAAACACTAAACCCTAGACCCTAAACCCTAACCCTAACCCTAAACCCTAATTAAACCCTATATATAGGCCAACGACACTTAATTGTGCATCAAGCAGGCCAGGGGTGCCTCACGGTCCTCTAATTAAATTAAATGTGCCATGCATTAACCCTAAACCATATATATGTAACTAACCATAGCTAATCAACCCTACTTAATGAAAACACATAACCCTAAACTATACTAGCTATAACCCGATCTAATAAAAACATGCTCTATATATAGCAGCTAGCTAGCAAACCGTAGATTAACACCAATTAAAATATACATGGCCTATATCGATCATGTTGTATAACATATCCCTGAGATTCATTAATTAATTATATAATTATCGTGATAAATTAATTAACTTGAACTTTGACAAGTTCTCTCGAATGAAAACACATTTGATTAAGTTGCCTCATAATATATATATATAATTAGTGTGCATGCATGGCCTACAATGCATTCGTGCATATATTTTAATGTATATTTGAACATATTCTTGGGGATTTCAATCTCTCTCTCTCTCTCGATCATCTATATATCGTTGGTGGCCCAAAAAACACACATATATATGCATGCAATTTATGCGTAAAGGCGCGGGTGCCTCTAATAATATAATGTGTGTGCGCACTCGATCGATGATCCCTAAACCTTAAACAACCCTAAAACCTTAAATCCCTAATCCCTAAACCCTAAACACCCTAAACACTAAACCCTAAACCCTAAACCCTAAACATACCCTAACCCTAACCCTAACCCTAACCCTAAACCCTAGCTAATCCTAAACCCCAATTAAACCCTCTGTATAGGCCAACGACACTTAATTGTGCATCGATCGAGCGGGTCATGGGTGCCTCGTGATCCTCTAATAAAATTAAATGTGTCGTGCATTAACCCTAAACCATATATATGTAACTAACCCTAGCTAATCAACCCTACTTAATTAAAACACATAACCCTAAACTATACTAGCTAGCTGCTATAACCCGATCTAATAAAAACATGCTCTATATATAGCAGCTAGCTAGCAAACCGTAGATTAACACCAATTAAAATATACATGGCCTATATCGATCATGTTGCATAACATATCCCTGAGATTCATTAATTAATTATATAATTATCGTGATAAATTAATTAACTTGAACTTTGACAAGTTCTCTCGAATGAAAACACATTTGATTAAGTTGCCTCATAATATATATATAATTAGTGTGCATGCATGGCCTACAATGCATTCGTGCATATATTTTAATGTATATTTGAACATATTCTTGGGGATTTCAATCTCTCTCTCTCTCGATCATCTATATATCGTTGGTGGCCCAAAAAACACACATATATATGCATGCAATTTATGCGTAAAGGCGCGGGTGCCTCTAATAATGTGTGTGCGCACTCGATCGATGATCCCTAAACCTTAAACAACCCTAAAACCTTAAATCCCTAATCCCTAAACCCTAAACACCCTAAACACTAAACCCTAAACCCTAGACCCTAAACTACCCTAACCCTAACCCTAAACCCTAGCTAATCCTAAACCCCAATTAAACCCTATGTATAGGCCAACGACACTTAATTGTGCATCGATCGAGTGGGTCATGGGTGCCTCGTGATCCTCTAATAAAATTAAATGTGCCATGCATTAACCCTAAACCATATATATGTAACTAACCCTAGCTAATCAACCCTACTTAATTAACACACATAACCCTAAACTATACTAGCTAGCTATAACCCGATCTAATAAAAACATGCTCTATATATAGCAGCTAGCTAGCAAACCGTAGATTAACACCAATTAAAATATACATGGCCTATATCGATCATGTTGTATAACATATCCCTGAGAATCATTAATTAATTATATAATTATCGTGATAAATTAATTAACTTGAACTTTGACAAGTTCTCTCGAATGAAAACACATTTGATTAAGTTGCCTCATAATATATATATAATTAGTGTGCATGCATGGCCTACAATGCATTCGTGCATATATTTTAATGTATATTTGAACATATTCTTGGGGATTTCAATCTCTCTCTCTCTCGATCATCTATATATCGTTGGTGGCCCAAAAAACACACATATATACGCATGCACTTGATGCGTAAAGGCGCGGGTGCCTCTAATAATGTGTGTGCGCACTCGATCGATGATCCCTAAACCTTAAACAACCCTAAAACCCTAATCCCTAATCCCCTAAACCCTAAACACCCTAAACACACTAAACCCTAGACCCTAAACACCCTAAACACTAAACCCTAAACCCTAGACCCTAAACACCGTAAACCCTAAACCATAAACCCTAAACCCTAAACCCTAAACCCTAAACCCTAAACCCTAAAACCCTAAACCCTAAACACTAAACCCTAAACCCTATAAACACCCTAAACACTAATTAAAACCTAAACCCTAGACCCTAAACACTAAACCCTAAACCCTAGACCCTAAACACCGTAAACACTAAACCCTAAACCCTAAACACCCTAAACACTAATTAAACCCTAAACCATAGACCCTAAACACTAGACCCTAAACCCTAGACCCTAAACACCCTAAACACTAAACCCTAGACCCTCTAAACACAGTAAACACTAAACCCTAAACCCTAGACCCTAGCTAAACACCCAAAACACTAAACCCTAAACCCAGCTAGCTAACCCTAAACCCTAATTAAACCCTATATATATAGGCCAATGACACTTAATTGTGCATCAAGCAGGCCAGGGGTGCCTCGCGGTCCTCTAGTTAAATTAAATGTGACATGCATTAACCCTAAACCATATATATATAACTAACCCCTAGCTAATCAAACCCTAGTTAATTAAAACACATAACCCTAAACTATACTAGCTATAACCCGATCTAATAAAAACATGCTCTATATATAGCATGCAGCTAGCTAGCAAAAACGGTAGATTAAAACCAATTAATATATACATGGCCTATATATCGATCATATGTTGTATAACATCTCCCTGAGATTCATTAATTAATTATATAATTATCGATGATAAATTAATTAACTTGAATTTTGACAAGTTCTCTCGAATGAAAACACATTTGATTAAGTTTCCTCATAATATATATATAATTAGTGTGCATGCATGGCCTACCATGCATGCATTAATTCGTGCATATATTTTAATATATATTTGAACATATTCTTGGGGGATTTCAATCTCTCTCTCTCGATCATCTATATGTCGTTGGTGGCCAAAAAACACACACATATACGCATGCACTTTATGCGCAAAGGCGCGTGTGCCTCTAATAATGTGTGTGTGCGCACTCGATCGATGATCCCTAAACCTTAAACAACCCTAAAACCCTAATCCCTAATCCCCTAAACCCTAAACACCCTAAACACACTAAACCCTAGACCCTAAACACCCTAAACACTAAACCCTAAACCCTAGACCCTAAACACCGTAAACCCTAAACCATAAACCCTAAACCCTAAACCCTAAACCCTAAACCCTAAACCCTAAAACCCTAAACCCTAAACCCTAAACCCTAAACCCTATAAACACCCTAAACACTAATTAAACCCTAATCCCTAGACCCTAAACACTAAACCCTAAACCCTAGACCCTAAACACCGTAAACACTAAACCCTAAACCCTAAACACCCTAAACACTAATTAAACCCTAAACCATAGACCCTAAACACTAGACCCTAAACCCTAGACCCTAAACACCCTAAACACTAAACCCTATACCCTCTAAACACAGTAAACACTAAACCCTAAACCCTAGACCCTAGCTAAACACCCAAAACACTAAACCCTAAACCCAGCTAGCTAACCCTAAACCCTAATTAAACCCTATATATATAGGCCAACGACACTTAATTGTGCATCAAGCAGGCCAGGGGTGCCTCGCGGTCCTCTAGTTAAATTAAATGTGACATGCATTAACCCTAAACCATATATATATAACTAACCCCTAGCTAATCAAACCCTAGTTAATTAAAACACATAACCCTAAACTATACTAGCTATAACCCGATCTAATAAAAACATGCTCTATATATAGCATGCAGCTAGCTAGCAAAAACGGTAGATTAAAACCAATTAATATATACATGGCCTATATATCGATCATATGTTGTATAACATCTCCCTGAGATTCATTAATTAATTATATAATTATCGATGATAAATTAATTAACTTGAATTTTGACAAGTTCTCTCGAATGAAAACACATTTGATTAAGTTTCCTCATAATATATATATAATTAGTGTGCATGCATGGCCTACCATGCATGCATTAATTCGTGCATATATTTTAATATATATTTGAACATATTCTTGGGGGATTTCAATCTCTCTCTCGATCATCTATATGTCGTTGGTGGCCAAAAAACACACACATATACGCATGCACTTTATGCGCAAAGGCGCGTGTGCCTCTAATAATGTGTGTGCGCACTCGATCGATGATCCCTAAACCTTAAACAACCCTAAAACCCTAATCCCTAATCCCCTAAACCCTAAACACCCTAAACACACTAAACCCTAGACCCTAAACACCCTAAACACTAAACCCTAAACCCTAGACCCTAAACACCGTAAACCCTAAACCATAAACCCTAAACCCTAAACCCTAAACCCTAAACCCTAAAACCCTAAACCCTAAACCCTAAACCCTAAACCCTATAAACACCCTAAACACTAATTAAACCCTAATCCCTAGACCCTAAACACTAAACCCTAAACCCTAGACCCTAAACACCGTAAACACTAAACCCTAAACCCTAAACACCCTAAACACTAATTAAACCCTAAACCATAGACCCTAAACACTAGACCCTAAACCCTAGACCCTAAACACCCTAAACACTAAACCCTATAGACCCTCTAAACACAGTAAACACTAAACCCTAAACCCTAGACCCTAGCTAAACACCCAAAACACTAAACCCTAAACCCAGCTAGCTAACCCTAAACCCTAATTAAACCCTATATATAGGCCAACGACACTTAATTGTGCATCAAGCAGGCCAGGGGTGCCTCGCGGTCCTCTAGTTAAATTAAATGTGACATGCATTAACCCTAAACCATATATATATAACTAACCCCTAGCTAATCAAACCCTAGTTAATTAAAACACATAACCCTAAACTATACTAGCTATAACCCGATCTAATAAAAACATGCTCTATATATAGCATGCAGCTAGCTAGCAAAAACGGTAGATTAAAACCAATTAATATATACATGGCCTATATATCGATCATATGTTGTATAACATCTCCCTGAGATTCATTAATTAATTATATAATTATCGATGATAAATTAATTAACTTGAATTTTGACAAGTTCTCTCGAATGAAAACACATTTGATTAAGTTTCCTCATAATATATATATAATTAGTGTGCATGCATGGCCTACCATGCATGCATTAGTGCATATATTTTAATATATATTTGAACATATTCTTGGGGATTTCAATCTCTCTCTCTCGATCATCTATATGTCGTTGGTGGCCAAAAAACACACACATATACGCATGCACTTTATGCGCAAAGGCGCGTGTGCCTCTAATAATGTGTGTGTGCGCACTCGATCGATGATCCCTAAACCTTAAACCCTAAATAAACCCTAATCCCTAATCCCTAAACCCTAAACACCATAAACATTAAACCCTAAACCCTAACCTCCTAACCCTAAACCCTAAACCCTAATTAAACCCTATATATATAGGCCAATGACACTTAATTATGCATCAAGCAGGCCAGGGGTGCCTCGCGGTCCTCTAATTAAATTAAATGTGCCATGCATATATATGTGTTTAATTTGGGGATTTCAATCGCTCTCTCGTATGTAGCTCTCTCTACCTCTATCTCTCTCTCTCTCTCTCTCTCTCTCTCTCGTTGGTGGCCAACAACACACACATGCACTTTGTGCGCAAAGGCATGCGCCTCTAATAATGTGTGCGCAGTCGATCGATCTAGTTTTGATTAATCATAGCACACAAATAAAGAAGTTGTATTTGAATCCACACAACCTATTAAAACACATAACCCCTAACATGGCCTAATTAATTAACCCTTCTCGATCTCTACCTAATTAGTGGAAATTGCACAAAATCAAAAGGGGTCCCTCACTAATTATGCATATCTGCTAGATTGTGATAAACTTTTGCCACATATATATTTGGTGGATGGGTGCATCTTGGCATGTAAACAATTAGTGTTTGCAAATGGCGTTGTCAAAATTTATGTACAAATGATTTCTTTCCATCCAAAGTGCATAAAATGGGAGTTTTAATGAAGAAAGTACAAATAAAACAGCTCAACATGCTTCCACACCCCGATTTTCACACGAAGTAGAGCATATTTAAAGGATAATTCCAGAGTTTTACTATTTTTCAAGCAACTTTGCTAATTTTCCCCCACTCACATGACTTTATGTCGATTTAACGAAAATATGGCGAATTTAAACTACATGGGCGGGATAGTTTGAATTGTGCGCGCGGCAAAGGGAACCGCCTATTCCTCAACCTTGTGCACGGCAAATTACACACGCAACTCCATTAAACGCCACCTACCAACCTTAATTATCACCCCGGCGGCCCGGCCGCATGACCCCCCACCCACACACTTATCCCCGTCCGTGCGAAGAGCTTCCCCTCCCCGTCCCGTCCGTGCGAAGAAGAAGCTTCTCCTCCCCGTCGTTCTTCTCGAGACGCACCGGCGGTCAAGTTGATCCACGGTAGGGCTGCTATCTCTAGCTCAATCATGTATCGGGCAAGACAGCCTAACGATTTATATTTTCTTGATGCTGCTAAAAAAATTCGTCAGTATGCTCGAACTAATTGGCACTTTATAGTTTTCCGCTCGATTTGTCATCGATCAATTTGTTCATTTGCGTGGGCATATAGAGTCAGTTCTGCACTCGATCCGTTAATTTGCTGAAATGCCATGGCAGAGTTTTGTACACGATCTGTTTGCTAAAATGTCGATGGGCATTTTTTGTTTTGTACTCGACATGATTGCTGAAATGCATAATCATGTAGTATAGTTTTGTACTCGATGGATATACATTTCCTACTTCGCCTTAAATTAATCACCAACCACTGTATCTCATAATTAAACAGATGGACAGAACTTGGAAACTGCATGGACACTTATGTTCCCCTTCATATATAAATGGTGTTCAACCCTTTATGGGGTTTATTAGAGCTCATGATGGTCACAACCTGGACGTGTATTGCCCGCGCTGCACATGTATGAATGGTGAGAAGAGGCCTCACCCTGTAGTGGCAGATCATTTACACATTTTTGGGATGGACCGCACATATGTTAGGCGGGTTTAGCATGGTGAACCATATAATGATCCTTTAGCAGGAGAAGCAGATCTTGCTCACACTGTATGTGTGCTGGCATATGTAGTTAATTATTTATATTGATGCTGCCGCTGTTTCAATCAATAGTTTGCATTGCTGTGCAAGGTTCTGTACTCAAATTTAACTTGTTGCAGATGGATGGACGGGAAGGAGAGAAAAAGCGCTTGCTTCAGGAAACGGGTTTCAGCTCTGGGACATGTGCTGTGCCAGATGAGAAGGTAAATATGTAAAACGGCATTTGTTCAGGTTGCATCCCTTAGATGTTTGTCTAATCGGTTGATGTACTAATTGCAGAAGCATAGAGTTAAAGAGGTCTCTCAGTTTGATGGGAGATTTGAAGATGAATCTCAGTTTGATGCACCTGTGGATGGTACTGATGACGAGCCTTTCATAGACGAAGGTCCTGCACCTGAGATTATCCAGCCTACAGAAGGAGGCCGTGGACCGAGTACACAGCTTTGCGTTGAAGTGGATGCACGCCCGGAGATCATCACGGGCGTCCGGGTAGTCTCAAGACCACCCAGCCCTGATGCACCTGTGGATGGTATGATGACGAGCCTCTCATAGACGAAGGTCCTGCACCTGAGATTATCCAGCCTACAGAAGGAGGCCGTGGACCGAGTACACAGCTGCGTTGAAGAGGATGCACCGGAGATCATCGGGGCGTCCCGGTAGTCTCAGGACCACCCAGCCCTGATGCAAAATGTTGAGCTACTTTATGATTCGTACTCTTATGTTCTGGTGCTGTAGTATGTTATGATTTGTACGCCTTTGGCGCTAGATTAAGCATTCAGTGGATGATCGCGTTGCAAAATTCGACACCCACACAATCAGTTCATCGTACAAGTAGTAGCACAATTACTTCTACAGCGATTCCTGCCAGCGCATTAGTTGGTAGCATGAAACACTTTCAGGTACTCCCCTCTGATTCATATTAATTGACTCAATTCTGTCTAGATATGGATGTATCTAGATGCATTTGTTAACTAGACTAACAAACTTGAGTCAGTTAATATGAATCCGTGTAAACCGCCCAAGTCCTCGAGCAGCTAGTTTATTGACTCTGGACTCCAAGCCTCTCGCGGCAAGCCATCGACGAAGCTTTGACCAGATCTTGGCCCGCAATTTTTTTTGTGTGGCGAATAGCAAAGCTTTGACCAGTTCCTCTCGGGATACAGCACGCCGGTGAGCTTGCACGGTTGCCATGAGCACTTTCCGGCGGAACTTCCTCTTCAGTGCCCTCAAGCCGCTGCTGCGAGACAGCACGCAGTGCCTCGAGGTGGACGGAATTCTGGATCTCAGGGCGGGTGGTCCGCATCGTCCGGGAACGATCTCCAGCGGGTTAACGAGGACATGCATGGCGGCCGGGGGATTTGTTTTTTGTTTTTTTTTTGGTTTGAGCTTGGGATTTGGGGTTTTCGGATAGGGGAGGAGGAACCGAGGAAGAGGAAGGAACAGTCGCGTGCTTGGCGCGTGGCGGTGTGCTTGAATTTCGAATTTTTGTGAAATGTTTCATTTCCCCGCTACAATTCGGGGGTTTCTTGACGCGCCAATGCGTCCCGCCGGGCAGCTTCAAGTAAATTTGGGGTGCCACACTATGGGCCCTAGTTTCAGTGAGACATGTAATGACTAGTCACATCAGTAAGTTCACTGTGTAATAAAATATGTTACCCCTCCCCTTTATGTAGCACCCCTTCTCTCCCGATCGAGTGCCGATTGCCGACGGATGCAAGCCGCTAGCTCGATCCCCTCCTTTCGCCTCCACCGTCCAGGCATCCAGCTTGGAGGGGCAAGCTGCATCTAGCCCAAGCGGATTAGGTAGGACTAGTAATGTTCTCTCCTTTCTCGAGATCGGTTCTTTTTCCTCTCCTCGATATCTTGCGCATCTCTTTCCTATTCTGGGCAAAGGGGTGTCTTTCTGGTCACCCTCGAGCTGGGAGTGATTGATGGGGGTGGGGCGGGGGCTACCTTTGCTTGGATTGGGGTGTTCTTCCTTTATTTGTCGACATTTGCAACCTTTGTAGTTTCTGCTGATCCTCACTGTATCTTTTGTCAGCTTGTACAGGAAAGGCAAGACCTCGGCGGTGGGGGCAATGGAGCGTAAGGCCACCACGCATGTGGGCAGTTGGCTGAGCCTGAGCTGCGTCCCCAGCCCCGCGAAGCAGGTACTCCGTTTGCTTATCCACTCTTTACCTTTTAAGTGTCTCTCTGGTCTCTGCATCCTCAATCTGTTCCTGTTCTGGAATATGCTTAAAGTAGCACATGTCTTCAGCTGTTTGTGCGTAAAGCCTCTGTGACACCATGCTCTATATTCTCTGTATCAGGTTGGTACCTCCAGGTTCCGTGCTGAGGCTATGGGGAACGAGAATAGCGCCCCACCTGCTGCAGGAGCATGGCCCGATCTGCAGCACAAGAAGCGAAATGCCACTGCCGAGGGGTAATTTTTTTAACCAACTTACCATGATGTAGTCTGAATCTGATACTCCCTCAGATCCAAATTAATTGACTCAACTATCTGTAGATACGGATGTATCTAGATGTGTTTTAGCTCTAGATACTACTGCCTCCATCCCAAAGCTTTGGGCTTATATTATTTTTAGAAAGTCAAACTATACCATGTTTGACTAAGCTTTTACCAAAAATCAGTAACATGCAAAATACAAAATTAATATCATTAAATAGATAATAAAATATATTTTCCTACGGTATCTACACAGTATTATATTTGTTGATAGAATGTTCTAAAATTTTGGTCAAACTTTGCTTGTTTTGATTTCTCAAAAATAAATAAGGCTTAAGCTTTTGGATGGTGGTAGTACATTCATATCTAGACAAAGCTGAGTTAACTAGTTTTTTTGTCTGTCCATAGCTAGTGTTCACGCTGCAAAAGGCTAAGAGCATCCACTATATGCATCGGTCTATCTCATACAGTAATTCAATATCACTGCTGAGGTCTGCCTTTTGTTTTGCTATTCATATGCAGACTGAAACTTTAGGGCCTTTACTCAAAAGGAAGATCAAAACTGCGGCTGATCAGGCTGCCAGTATGTTGATGCCGCCCCCATCTTCTAAATGCCTCTACAAGCACAAGGCCACGCACCAGCTGGGTGGTGATCTTTTAATGAATATGGTATATTTTCTTAATCCACAAAACATGCCTTGATTTTTCTCTGTTTATTGTCGGTTTTTTCTATGCTTGCCAAAAGTTTACAACAACAACAACAACAACAACCAAGCCTTTCAGTCCCAAACAAGTTGGGGTAGGCTAGAGTTGAAACCCATAAGATCTCGAAGCCAAAAGTTTAGAAACACCAAATTCGTTTGCTTACAATCATCATACAGTAATGTTCATCTACTCCAGTTCCCCTAACCCAACATAAAATGATGTTAATTTCGATTTTTAGATTAAAAGAGCACCATTAGGCGCTGTTAATTACGACTTTGAGATTAAAATGTCATTTGCAATTGTTAATTACAATTTTGAGACAATTGGTTAGTTTAACCTCGATCTCTTCTGCTCTCCATTTTTCCCAACCGAACAAAAATGTAACCATTCCATTCCTCTGAAATGGAACCATTCCATTCCATTCCACGCTGTTTCAGAACCGAACACACCCTTGCATTGTTGTGAACTGTTGTCCATACACGGCCATACCCTTCCACTTACATCTAGCACTATATGCATCAGTCTGTCTCAGAGTCATTCAATATCACTGCTGAGATCTGTTCCCATTCTTATGCAGGCTGAAACTGCTGCGCCTTTACTCAAGTGGATGCAAAATGGGGCTAATGAGGCTGCTGTGAGGACGATGGTGCCGGCACCATCTTCCGAAAACCTCTACAAGCACGAGGCCATGGGCCAGCTGGGTGGTGACCTTTTAATGAATCTGGTATATTTTCTTAATCCACATACATGATTTCATTATTATCTGTTTAATTACTGTTGGCTTTGTCTAATGCTTACCAAAAGTTCAGAAACACTGCGTTTGCTTACAATCATCATACACTAATTTTTCACTTTTCAGTCTGTCTCATCCAGTATATAAACTGTTGATTTCCATTGGCTTCTTTTGTAATCATTTGCATTGTTGTCAACTGTTCTCTATGCACAACCCTATTCTTCCACTTACACCCCGCACTATTTGCATCAGTCTATCTCATAGATTTATTAAATATCAATGATGAGTTCTGTTGCTATTCATATGCAGGATGAAACTTCTGTTCCTCTACTCAAATGGATAAAAAATGATCCTGATGAGGCTGCTGTGAAGACGATGGTGCTGCCACCATCTTCTGAAAACCTCCTCAAGCACAAGGCCACGGGCCAGCTGGGTGGTACCCTTTTCAGTAAGCAGGTATATTTTCTTAATCCTCATACATGATTTGATTTTTGTCTGTTTATTGCCGGCTTTGTCTAATGCTTACCAATAGTTCAGAAACACACACACTATTCTTCCACTTACATCCAGCACTATATGCATCAGTGTCTCATAGATTCATTTTATATATCACTGCTGATGTCTGTTGCTCTTCAATTTTTATATGCAGACTGAAACTGCTAAGCCTTCATTGGTCAAAAGGATTGCAACTGCTGCTGATGAGGCATCTGCAGAGGCTGCCACCAAGTTACTGTCAGCCCCACCTTCTGGATGCTTATATAAGCTCAAGTCCAAGGATCAGCCGGGCCGTAACCATCCAAGGGTTCGGGTATATTTTCTTAAGCCACATATACATGCCATGATTTATGTCTGATATTATCACTCGCTCTGTCTAATGCTTTTTGGAATTCGGAAACACCAAATTAGCATGCTTATATTCATCATACACTAATTTTTCACTGTTCAGTTTGTAACATAGTGTTATGCACTTGCTTGTCAACATTTGCATTGCTCTGAACTATGCACTTTACACAACCTAATTCTTCCACTTACGTTCAGCGCTACGCACCAGTAGTACCTCCCATGTTTCCTTCACCATCCCGATGCCGAGCTTGCGGGAATATGGCGGGCCCATGTACATACCCCGCATATAACACCTCCTATGGCTCTATCTACCTTTCTAGTAGCTCCTTCACAGAGTTACAGGTATGTATTCTCAGTGGTTTAGCATGAATTGGCATATAGTAAAGTCTTGTTTTTAGTCTTCCTGCTTCTTACATTTGTATCAATTTTCACATGCAGACTGTACCTTGTGAACTTCGTCCAATGATTAACCAGATGTGTCCGCATGAAGGATCTTTCACTATGCATGGCAATGGCAAATTGATGAACACCTACACGGTCTATGAGGTGTATGTCTACAAGACGTAGGCCATCACATATTTGTATGGACATGATTGGAGAAAGTTTGCTTTTGACTACGGTCTGAAGAAGGGCGACGAGCTGAGGATCAGAAACTCAAACGGGCAGATATACGTAACTGCTTACAGAGTTGGAGACACTTCCAAATATATAATATGTAACTTTTTTCTACTCATATCTTTTGATAACTGCATTCTGAGCAGTTGTTCTAAACCATTCCCTCTGTTCTAGCTTGCTGGGTTTAACATGATCAAAGCTGCAGATCCCCTGACGGAACAGGAGCGGATGTCACAAAGGGCAACCACACCAGCACCGGCACCGGCTTCCCACTCTCTGCATCAGCACCGGTTCTGTACCAGCTCCGTTTCTGCATCTACCCAGCAGTCCCCTACATCAGCATTGGTTCCTGTAGAGGCCCCATATACTACACATGCCCAGCAGGCTCTGCATCAGCCTGGTTCCTCTAGCTGCACCGTTTCTGCACACCACATCTCCTGCATCAGCACCGGTTCCTCTAGAGGCACCGTTCTTGCCCGCAGTCTCTGCATCGGCACCAGCTCGTGTACCAGCCCGAGGCTCATGCACCTGCCCCGGATCACCGAGGTCTCGGCTCATTGTTGTGGCCACCCGTGTGGTGACCAGGACGCATCTGAAGGCTATGTTCGTGAGTATATGACAGCATAACTGCTCTTATCTTGATGTCTTCTCTGCTCAAAGTCTCACATGGTTCAGTGCATTGGTGCCATTGACTAATTTTTGGTGGTATCTCTTGCTTTGAATCGGAAATTGCCTAAAAGTATCTCCAAGGATCTCAATGCTGGCCGAAGGGGCAAGATATCCCTCGTCATGGAGAGTGAAGGTCTCACCGTGGAGGGACGGTACTCTGTCAGTCCCACAGATGGCCGCTTGGCTGTTACTTCCAGGTGGAAAAAGTTCATTGACGGTGCCAAACTTCGCATTGGATCAAAGTTGAAGGTCAAGATCTTTCGATGCCGCTGTGACATGCTGGTCATAAAGTTCGCGGTTGTCTAGTTCTGTTGTCCCATGAGCCCTTAGCAAATGCATTTGTAGTTATACTTATATAAGGTTATCTTATCTGAACTGCTAATTAATTGTATGGGTGGTAAAACTCTGGCAAGCTTTTGCTCTTAGCAAGTATGTATGTATGATCAGCTATTATGATAACTAATGTTTGTGTTCATCTTAATTTGCATTTCCCTTTTAGAAAAAAACTTAATTTCTATTTTGGCTGACCTGTTAGAGAACTATCAGATTGAACCCACAACATGATTCATATAGATTCATTACACCGAGCCACATGTCTTGACCTTGCGATACACTACTTCCATTAATTAGTGCAAGAAGGCTTACCTGAGCTGCCTGAACCATGGCAGATTCGAATCCACCTTATCTATCTAGAAATACAACCTTTGCAGAAAGAGGATTTGCAGTATGGGGAGGCTGACATTGGGGACCCATGAGCCAGCAGCGTCGTCAACGTTTTAAAGGTGGCAGGAGATCGAAAGAAAAAATAAGCCAAAAATCAGTTGGTAAACAAATTCAAGAAAAGAAACATTTACCTTTCTGAGAGGATGACATGCGGGACCCATGAGGCAGCAGCATCCTCAACTATTTCAAGGCGGCAGGGGATCAAAATAAAAAAGGAAATAGCCAGAAATTAATTAGGGTAAAAAATAAATCCATCAAAGGAAACTTTTATTGTTCATAGAGGATGACATGTGGGACCGACTTGCCAGCTGCGTCGTCATCGTTTCAAAGGGGGCAGGGGATCAAAAGAAAAAGACAAATAGCCAGAAATTAGGGGAAAAAAATAAATCCAACAAAGAAAACTTTTATTGTTCATAGAGGATGCCATGCGGGACCCATGAGCCAGCAGCTTCCTCAACGTTTCAAAGTCGGCATGAGATTGAAAGAAAAAGTCAAGTGACATAATATCAGGAGCCAAAAATAATCCAAGAAAAGAAACTTTATTGTACATAGAGGATGACATGCGGGTCCCATTTTGTAGCAGCGGTCTCAACGCTTTCAAGGCGGCACAGGACCGAAAGAAAAATGAAGTAGCCAGAAATCAGGGTGTGAAAAAAATCCAAGAAAAGAAAGATTTTAATTGGGCTGTATCTGGACATCTGGGCCTTCGAACTATCCTGCTGGGCCTTTTGACTCGTACAATTTCAGCCCACTCCAAAACAGGAAAGGTCGGATTTTTCTCAAAAAAAAAACAGGAAAGTCCTATGCTTCGCAAAAACAAAAAACAAGGAGATTCAACATATAAGTTTGTTTATGTAGATATAAAGATTTAATTTATCCGTTTGCAATAGCTCGGAGCGAAATACAACGTTTATTGTCTGCAAAATAAAATATCACATGTTTCTTGTACGGGGAGGCTGACATCGGGGACCCATGAGCAGCGGAGTCAACGTTTCAAAGGCGGCAGGGGATCGAAAATAAAAAAAGCCAAAAATCAGTTGGTAAAAAAATACAAGAAAAGAAAACATTTATCGTTCTGAGAGGATGACATGCGGGACCCATGAGGCAGCAGCATCCTCAACGTTTCAAAGTCGGCATGAGATCGAAAGAAAAAGGCAAGTGACATAATATCAGGAGCCAAAAATAATCCAAGAAAAGAAACTTTATTGTACATAGAGGATGACATGCGGGTCCCATTTGTAGCAGCGGACTCAACGTTTCCAAGGCGGCACGGGACCAAAAGAAAAATGAGGCAGCACATTCTCAACAATTCCAAGGCGGCAGGGGATCAAAAGAAAAATAAAGGAAATAGCCAGAAATTAATTAGGGTCAAAAATAAATCCACCAAAGGAAACTTTTATTGTTCATAGAGGATGACATGTGGGACCGACCTGCAACGTCCTCATCGTTTCAACGGGGGCAGGGGATCAAAGAAAAAGGCAAATAGCCAGAAATTAGGGGTAACTCCAAGAAAGGAAACTTTTATTGTTCGTAGAGGATGACATGCGGGACCCATGAGCCAGCAGCTTACTCAACGTTTCAAAGGCGGCATGAGATCGAAAGAAAAAGGCAAGTGACCAAATATCGGGAGCCAAAAATAATCCAAGATTTATTGTACATAGAGGATGACATGTGGGTCCCATTTTGCAGCAGCGGTCTCAATGTTTGTAATGCGGCTTGAGATCAAAAGAAAAAGAAAGTAGCTAGTAATTAGGGGGTGAAAAAAAATCGAAGAAAAGAAAGTTGATGGACATAGAGGATGACATGCGGGTCCCTTGAACCAACAGCTTACTCAACGTTTCAAAGGGGGCAGGGATCAAAAGAAAAAGGCAAGCCAAAAATCAGAGGGTGAAAAAAAATCCAACAAAGAAACTTTTATAGCACATAGAGGATGACATGTGGGTCCCATGAGCCAGCAGGTACCTCAACGTTTCAAACGTGGCATGAGATCGAAAGAAAAGTCAAGTTACCAAATATGAGGTGCCAAAAAAACTCCAAGAAAAGAAAGTTTTATAGTACATAGAGGATGACATGCGGGTCCCATTTAGCGGCGGTATCACCGTTTGAGAGGCGGCAGGGGATCGAAAGAAAAAGGCAAGTGAAAAAATATGAGGAGCCAAAAATAATTCAAGAAAAGAAAGTTTTATAGTACATAGAGGATGACATGCGGGTCCCATTTAGCAGCAGCGGTATCACTGTTTGAGAGGCGGCAGGGGATCGAAAGAAAAAGTCAAGTGACCAAATATGAGGTGCCAAAAAAATCCAAGAAAAGAAAGTTTTATAGTACATAGAGGATGACATGCGGGTCCCATTTAGCAGCAGCGGTATCACTGTTTGAGAGGCGGGGGATCGAAAGAAAAAGTCAAGTGACCAAATATGAGGAGCCAAAAATAATTCAAGAAAAGAAAGTTTTATAGTACATAGAGGATGACATGCGGGTCCCATTTAGCAGCAGCGGTATCACCGTTTGAGAGGCGGCAGGGGATCGAAAGAAAAAGGCAAGTGAAAAAATATGAGGAGCCAAAAATAATTCAAGAAAAGAAAGTTTTATAGTACATAGAGGATGACATGCGGGTCCCATTTAGCAGCAGCGGTATCACCGTTTGAGAGGCGGCAGGGGATCGAAAGAAAAGGTAAGTGACCAAATATGAGGTGCCAAAAATAATTCAAGAAAAGAAAGTTTTATAGTACATAGAGGATGACATGCGGGTCCCAGTAGCAGCGGTATCACCGTTTGAGAGGCGGCGGGGATCGAAAGAAAAAGGCAAGTGACCAAATTTGAGGTGCCAAAAATAATCCGAAAAGAAAGTTTTATAGTACATAGAGGATGACATGCGGGTCCCGTTAGCAGCAGCGGTATCACCGTTTGAGAGGATCGAAAGAAAAGGCAAGTGGCCAAATTTGAGGTGCCAAAAATAATCCAGGAAAAGAAAGTTTTATAGTACATAGAGGATGACATGCGGGTCCCATTTAGCAGCAGCGGTATCACCGTTTGAGAGCGCGGGGGATCGAAAGAAAAAGGTAAGTGACCAAATATGAGGTGCCAAAAATAATTCAAGAAAAGAAAGTTTTATAGTACATAGAGGATGACATGCGGGTCCCATTAGCAGCAGCGGTATCACCGTTTGAGAGGCGGCAGGGGATCGAAAGAAAAAGGCAAGTGACCAAATTTGAGGTGCCAAAAAAACTCCAAGAAAAGAAAGTTGATTGCACATAGAGGATGACATGCGGGTCCCATTTAGCAGCAGCGGTCTCAACGTTTCCAAGGCGGCAAGGGATCAAAAGAAAAAGGAAGTAGCCAGAAATCAGGGGGTCAAAAAAAATCCAAGAATAGAAAGAATTTTGGTTCATAGAGGATGACATGCGGGACCCATGATCCTGCATCGTAAACGGCTCGATCGGAGAACGTTGAATGAGATGGCGCGATCTAAAAAAAAACAATGCCAGAGAGGCTGCCATCTGGGCCCTACATCCCTCGGCGGTGCGGATTTGCGTTGACTCGGCCGGCGAACCCGAGATTTCGAGATGCACCACGTCCCGGGCCACCATACGCCACGTTTTGGCCGCTTTCGTCGGGCTAGGTGGCCTCAAAACGAGAAAAAAAAGTTTTGACATGCACCACGGAGGGACCAAAATCGTCGGCCATGGTACACCAGCAACCACGGCGCGACTTCAACTTCGTCGGCCATGGCAACTTTTCTTGTAGTGACTACCTTATATAACTTATCTACATTACTTAACATCAGTAATTTGACATTTTAAATGACTCTACTTAACCATAACTTGCGTTGATATACTTCTTCCAATAGGATATCTTCCTTATGGTTGTATCCTCTCTTTGGACTACCATGTATTGTATACCAACTGTGGTCTACTACCACCCTATTATCTTAAGCTCCAACGGTGTTCTAGTTATTTGGAATGAAGCAAGATAACTAAGTAACTTTACTCAAGAGAAATAGATAAGAAAGATTGACTCAAGTGTGTCAGGATTATTCTCAAGTGAATACCCATCTCAAGTCAAAAGAATAGTTGGTTTAGCTAAGAAAACTTCCTATAGACACTACCAAACCTATAGGTCTCCTTTAAAGGGTTTTAATCCTAGGGTCAAAGCATTTGCTCTGATACCAGCTGTGGTGACCCAGCGTACCACTGCATGGTGTAGTACACAAGTCGTTGACATAACACAAGTGAAACACCGTTCCACTCATATTACATCCCTCAGTGGTACAACAGAAACATATGCGAGTCCAAGGTATGTCTATAGAAGGATACACAAGCTGTTTACAGAAGATCAACACAGCCTCCTACTTTACGGTGAGGTAAAACTTCAAATAAAGCTCCAGAAGAACGACTCGTAATCTAACTTATTGCTATCACTATCTCCAGAGATACTAGGCTTGCTATAGAATTCTAACTACTTAGGTGCTAAGATTAGGGAAATGTTCCCTTCTATTACTAGTCTAAGTTTCCACTTCAGCTGATGCAGAAGTTGACTCCATTGACTTCTTTGCTTGGATTCTTCATCTTGTTGCAGTTGACTCCTTTGTCTTCGAGTTCCACGGTAGATTCCCCTTCAGTGCCTCCATAGCTAAGCAGGGGATTTAAGAGTGGGATGAGTACGAGCGTACTCAGCAAGTTCATATTAGGGAATAGGTGTATCATGCACTAGCTACAGCCACAGACCAGAAAGTCATAGGCAAATGCAAGTTTTCATAAACATTTCTTCAAAAGGTTTATTTTATTCTGAAAACTATGCCCGTCAGTCTTCACAGGTTGACTAGAACTTCATGGAGTTCCTTTCTGCCGCGTTCGCAGTTCCTTCCCGAACAGGGAGCAGTCACAATTCAATACCCTCTGCAGAGGTGCGTTACTTTTCCCATAAGAGAACTTAACCTTGTTGCCAACCAAGTCGCGAACTTGTCCACACTTCCTTTGGTGTGAGGTCAGGTATAAGAACCAAGCCCACACCGCCTTCTCCGCGACCCTGCAAACCCACCCTTTTGTCCATCCGTACACCCCCGGTAGACATCTCCCGATCATACGGCTTTACCCACGGTGTACGTCGGACAATCCTTCATAGACGGTAGAGCCTCTCATCCAAACGTCCGGATGGGGATTTTAAAGGCTATCCCAACCTACGGCAGTGCCTCCAGCACCCCGCCAGGCTCTATCAAGTCCGTTGGCGTGCAGGAGGGAAAAGATACAGCTGGCTTCCCCAGAGCCATTATAGATCTTATGGTCAACGCGATATGTACGGCGCTAGAATCACTGGACGGCATTGGTACTTAATCCTAGATTAATAAAACCCATGCAATGGAACCTCCACCATATCAACACATACCATGGTTCCATTGCCCACCACATAGTCATATTCATAATTGTAAAATAATATTTTGCTTTTCAATGCAAGAGTGATAAGTATAGTACTTTGTATATAATTTGATAAAAATAATCAAATTACATGAGCAAGCGATGAACTTGCCTTTCTTGACTGCAAGATTATGCAGGCAAAAGCTTCGATACGGGAGAACTCCAAATTCTGAAATACCATCATTGTCCGGTAAGGACAATGTTTAAAGAATTGGCAAAGATGCTATAATGCATAGTATGAGATGCAATCGTCCCGAGCGTAACCTAACCTCGATAATTTAGGATTGATAAGTTGTAAAGATTTCTTTAGGGTGTGTTGCACTTTTAGGATGGTTCTCAAACAAAGTTATTATTAGGGTTGGTAATATTATAGCATAAACAAGTGATATACTGCATCATAACAATCATACATACAAAGGAATGGTGGTTGCATAACAAATCAAGAGTGGTGGTCAATTTTAAGTTCTACAGGATATGGTTGATGATTACATAGATTATACTTCAAAAGAATAACTTTTGAAGAACAGGTTAATTAAGAAATGATAAGTATAATTAGGAACTATGGCTTCTAGGGTTTACTATTGGATTCATTTAGTTTCTAATAGGTACTAGTTGGTTCTTAAATAGAATGGGTGTATATGTAGCAAGTATTGGCAGGTTCATTACTATGGTTGATTATGGTATCATATCAAAGGATGATGGTCAAGGTGGTGCTATGAGTTAGGGTTTACTATTGCTTCCTATTTGCTTAACTAAGTAATCTCTAATGGTTGCCAAGCTAAGTGGTTTATTACTTTCTATGTAGGGTTTAGTGGGATAGGAGCATGTTATGTGCATTACTATACAGAATTGGTGTTAGGACTCAACACTAGGATTCTACTAGGATATGATACTAGAGATTGACTCAATGGTGGGATACTAAGAATAATGGTTAATGGTGTTATATGAGAGTAACAATCTAGAGTTTGCACTTATGGGGCACTAGTGGATCATGAGCATGCATTCATTTGTTTCTAACTAGGTTCTATAGGTATAGATTAAGCTTATATAATCATATGGGCTAATCCCCTAGGGTTTTAGGGTTGCAACTATTAAAGATGAACACATAAAATAATGAGATCAAGGTTCTTGTTAATATTAGAACTAGGGTTTCTACATTGATACAATTCTTAAACTAATAATTGACAATAGAGATGTGGTCACTAATTACTTTGAAACAAAATTAATAATTAGGTTAACTCCTATTTAGGTTTAATTTAGAAATCAGGGTTTAATAATTGTTATTAAGTTTTTAAACTACTCAACTTGTTAACTAAAAATGTTTAAGTAAACAAGTTTTAAATTAC
This sequence comes from Lolium multiflorum, assembly GCA_030979885.1. Taxonomy (NCBI): domain Eukaryota; kingdom Viridiplantae; phylum Streptophyta; class Magnoliopsida; order Poales; family Poaceae; genus Lolium; species Lolium multiflorum. The sequence goes on from CM061750.1 coordinate 167,413,352, forward strand.
CAAAATAATATTAGCCTTTTAATATTTTCTTGATTATTATCATTTAAGAAAATGAGAAATAATAATTTGCAAATTAAGGTTTATGAATTACCACTAATATTTAAGTTAATGAAATTATGGTAAAGAAAATTAATCTTAACATTTTACTTAGTTACTGAATAGTTAAGATTTAATTTTTGAAACTTCACTAAATATTGAATTCAAATTGTATTTTAAAACAAATGAAATGGCATAATTAATAAGGTTAAAAATAAGTGAAATTTTATTTTGACACACATTTTTATTTTATATTTTATTTGAATAGTGTTTATTTTTGTGAGCATTTTGATATATTATTTATATTTTTCTAAGTTGAAATGAATTTTATATGGTTTTACAAAGTTTCAGCAATTTACTGGTTTTTAAAATTAAACAAAAATTCTAATCGTACCGGTTCATATCTAGCCCTACACTGACTAGTGGGGCCGTTGACTGGGTCCATTGCCACGCGGGCAACGACCAGTCAACAGAGCTGAGGTGGCGATGGACACGTCGCTCTCGCCGGAGAGAACGCCGGCGATGCTCCGGCGAGCAATAGAACGACGGCTAGAGACCCCCAGAGACTATCTAACATGTTGCGTTCGAACCAGAACACGATGCTGAGCAAACGAGCATGAACGCCACCACCTAAAGGTCACCGGAGCATCGCCGGTGAGCTCATCTGCGGCGGCGCAGTCCGGCCAACTTATGAACTAACGCTAGGATGCACTCTAGGAAGCAAGAAGTAGCTCATTCGACGCGCCTGCTCACCTTGATGCTTCCCAGATGCTCGACGGAGCCTGCCGGAGACGAGGACGACGACAATCTTCAATTTTCTGCGGGATGCCGATCAAAGGGAACGGTCGATTGGCGGCATTGAGACCTCCTCTCCTCGATTCCTTCCACGAGGATGCTCCCTGAGACACGGCGCTTCTCCTCGACCACGCGCCGGATGCTGAGGTGGTCTTAATCGGCGGCTCGCCGGAGAACAGCTGTTGATTGCGAGAGATAGAGAACGATTGAGGAAGAATGGATGAGCGGCGAGGTTCTAGGGTTTCCTGGAGAAGCTGGCGGTGCTCTTATAGCTCCAGAGAAGGACGGAATGGTCACTTCGTCGTCGGTGACGGCTGAGATGAGGCGGCGAGGTTGCCTCTGTAACTGGGCACGAATCACTGCGCGATGACCACCGACGGACGCAGAGAAGATTGGGAGGAGTTCTGAAATCATCTGCAACGTCCGAGATCGTCCTTATCGCCGTCGTGATCGTGGCCTACTGGCGCAGGCGCGCTGTCGACGCCGGGGAAGAAGAAGGACGAGCTTTTCTCCTCGCACGAATATTAAAGCAACCAAAACGACATTTGCTTTGGGCTGGACTGCTCCTGGGCCGTGGTGTGGGTTGATCTTGGGCTCAGCTGGTTGGCTTTGGGCTGCTACGGTGCTGGGCTGCTGTTAGGCTTCGGCTGAAGAGGTAAGCCAGTTAAGCCCCTCTCTCTCTCTTATTCTCTTTTCTATTTTCTGTTTTTATTTTCTATTTTGATATTTGAATTCAAATTTGAATTCTGTTTTGTTTTGGAGGTTCTAAAACATTTGAATATCAATATAACTTGATAACAATGCTCACTGTATAATCCTGTTGTTTAAACAAATATTTAGTTTAGGATTTAATTGATATCTGGTGAGGCTTAAGTAAAATAGAAATGATTTAGTTAGTTATTTCAATTCTCTTTTTAATTTAGGAACCAGATCTATTTAAATGGTTTGAAACCTAGAACATGTGCATAGTGAAAATATTATTAGGCTTAACTAGTGTACTTAACAATATGGATTGTTCTCATATAATTTAGGTATGACTAGGGTTTAACAAATGGGAAGGAGAATGGAATTGCTTTATGATTTCATGTGGAGAATTACTTCTAAGAGTTTAAGAAGATGATTGAATAAACTCTAGAATTACTAATCTTGCTTAGCAACTTCTAGCTTAAATTATCTTTGATAGATTCTATACTCATCATGGTTAACTCAACTACTTATATGAATACTATTTTATTTGGTTCACTAAACAAGGTATTTGGATAGCAAAGTAGAATAGGGTATTGGTTTCATTCTACTCACCAAATGGCATTTAGTCCTTAGGTATATATGGCTTGGTTGATACTTGTGATCTATGATACACAAGTTAGGACATAATATTTTATGTAGATTGGTTCCATATGACAAGGTTTATGGTTTTGGGAATACTTCACTATTTGAAGTATTAAATAGGCATGAGGTATGGCATGGTTCTACTTATGATTCAAAAGGTATATTTGAATTGGTATTCAAATGTGATCTTATGGTTTTAGTTGTGATCACTCAAGTGATACACAACTAACAATTGGAATATGGGCATAAGCTAGGTTATGTTTAATTGACTAGGGTTATTTTTCCTAACTTAGGTAGAAATCTTGTATCAAAGTAATACTAGGATTGTCTCTAATGTTTGGATAAACAAGGTTTAGGTTGAATGCCCTTACTCCTCCATTCAAGGCATGAGGATTGGTTTGAGGTTAACTACTAATGATATACTTATTATTTTATGTGATAGATGAGATCTATTAATCATATGTGTTTAACTTATCATCTATATCTACAAGGTATAATCATGCATTAGACAAGATCCACTCATTCCTCACTAATCCCTCTTTAATATTTCTCTCATCACACTCATCCTAGATTCTTAGGGTTTATAATTAATATCAAGTTGTGATGATTATGGAATTGGTTTCCTAAGGTATTGCTATTGGAATAGGGTTCTCACCTCCAAGATCAAATATTGACTTGAACAACTAGGATTAGTACTTCTCTAATATTCTTGTATGAACATGGATATGATTAGTATTATAACTTCTCTCACTTCTCAATGTCTTGGAATATCCTAAGGTCCTACTTAAGAGATGATGATATGATCCTCTAAATATATGGTTTTCCTAGGAATTCTACCTTGGTATCTTCTGTAGCTTGTTCTTCAGGAAATCTGATAAACCTGCATCTTGTGGCATGCCTCCACCTCCTAGCTTCTTCATCTTGATCCTAACTAATGCATGGAGTGGCTCTATGTGTTGGTTTTCATGTATCCTGCTACAAGATGATCAAATGGATGAAGGGTGTGGCTCCTTTTATAGGCTTGGGCAAGCTCTAGTGTCATGACACATAGATGGGTGACTCTTGTTTTGGTTTGATGAGTAAGGTGCTTGGTTGTCATGCCCTCATCCATAGCAATCCTTTGAGCATGAGGTGGCAAGTCTTGGGATGCAAGTCATGTAGATATTTTCATCCTATGTGGCATGATGATTATCCTCTCATATGATTTATATTTGGATAGCCAAGTGGCATTTGTTACTAAATATCTTGTGAATGGTTTTATTATGGTGGATGAGTCACTATATCATGTTTGATTGGATTTACATTATAATATTGGTCAAAAGGTCAAGGTTGAAGGTTATCCCTCAATTTTGGATAGTTGGTGATTGATTTCATCAAGGCATGATCATATGAGTTTCAAAATACTCATGAGTAGTTTTATTCAAATAGTTTGAACTATAACTTGTAATGTAAATGGATTCAGTTTTATGATATTCCATATATTTAATAAGTTATGATTTAAATAAGAATGTGTGGCCTTTATGCACTTTAGACCCTATGATTTACCTTATTTATTAATAAGTTTAGAAGTGAATTAAATTACACAGAAAGGTAGTTGCTAACTTGTAAGTGTTAATAAGTTAGGGTTTGATTCTTAAAGAATGTGTTGTTGTAAGGAATGTCATGTTGAGATCCTTTATAAGATCTTGTAGTTGACCCTTACTTAAGGTGTTATTTGTTGTAAAACTAATTCCATTTGATCTAGCCCATAGATCAAATCATCTCTACCCAAAACAGGGTTTTAGTAAAGATCACAATGAAGTTTATAGCGCTTGACTTGATGATCTACTTCAATTCCAGCAAGTCAAGTGAAACTTCAGTTACTGTGGTAAGTTTTATTTGAAAGCGCGAAAATTCCCCGGATTTTCTATGCATGAATACAATGCACACTTTGGTGTTCTCTCATTTTGTAGCCTCTAAACCTGGGATATTACAGGGGTTTTATAAGACGCGGGGAGGATAAATGGCGGGAGATCTTGGCGGCAGAAATTGGCACAAAATCTGTGGCAGGAAATGTTGGTAGCTACGCACAAACTGGTAGGAACTTTTACATGGGAAAATGACACATCAACGCATAATGCCACTTGAATAAAGATACAAAGCTACACTCCAACTTCAATAAAGACACAAACTTGCAATACAACTGAAATTAAGATACAAAGCTACAATACAATTGAAATTAAGGTACATTGCTATTAGCAAAGAAATCTTGTGGTCACGAGTACACCGTTGCCATTTTCTAGTATTGTCACCATGTTCATCAGCTGCCTTTGCCTGAGAAGCTCTTTCTCTCTTCCGCAGCCTATCCACCTCACGGAGCCCCTTGCGCACCCATTCATTCTGCCCTAACTTTGCCTTCTCCTCTGTCAATCTGCTCTAACTTTGCCTTCTCCTCCGTCAATCTCTTCCCCCAATCATAAAGCAACTCCTGTTGCTCCTTATGATGCTTCTGCAACGATCTCTCTCAGGTTACTCTCACCTTTGCACCAGCCTCCTCTGCCTCCTCCTCCTCCTCCGTACCTCCTTGAAGTCAGCTCGCGCACGATGATGCCCTTGCTCAATCTCTTTGGCTGCCCACTCAGGCTTCTCCCTGTCAATACAGCCGTACTACATAAAGAGTGCCGGAGGAGACCACAAAAAAATAAGAACTTTAATTCAAAGAAAAAATGAACAATATATGTATTCCCCTTGCTTACATCATACCGGAGGCCTCGGGTAATCTGAGCTTGCGAGAGCGTTATGATCATAGTTGGCAGACATTAAAAACTTCATGCCAATCTTGTCAAAGAAATCTTCTGACTCCATCACCTTCGTTAGATCGCTGCACCAACAACGCTCTGTTAGAATCCTTGGGAGCAAGCTCGAATCCTTGCAGAAAAGCGGTGCGGTAGAAGAAAGGACAGACGGATGGGATAGAAACATTGGTACTTCGAAACAATCTGCGGTTAGGTTTTTTGTAGAGAGCCATTGATATAAATTGGCGGGAAATGGTGGTGGGAAAGGGGTTGGCAAGGGAGGGATGGCAGGAAAAGGAAGCCCGAAAAGAGGTTGGCGGGAGAAGGGCTAGCGGGAAACAGCTGGGTGGGCAAAAACTTGGGTATGTGTAGCCCGACAATAGGAATTGATTGCGCATCGCCCGATGGGCTCTAATCGGGCTAGCTCTCCCCGACAGGCTACACTCGGGAAGGACGGCCCCGATTATTGCTAAGCCTGCTCTATGCGGCAACTAGCCACACAAAATCTCTACCTCTCGGGAAAATGGCCTATTTCTTCCACTGGGGAAACAATAGCTCGATTTCTTCCTCTCGGGAAACGACGCCCCGACGGTGTATTGTTTGTAAAATTGTCAAAAACGAGTATTATTTCTGGAAATAAAGAAAAAATGTATAATTAAAAAAATGCTAGGACTTGGGCATGCTAGGTCGGGTCGTGAACTAGACGGATTCTATTCCTGCCGGCTATCGCTATAACATGGAAAGGAGGTTCATTTGCTCCCCATTAGGATGAGGCTCACCTTATCGCTGGATGCAATTAGTAGACTCACCATTAGCACATATGGGAGCTAAGAGTATCTCTAGGGCGAGTTTAGTTCATCTAAAAGTGGTTTCCCGCACGCGTATAAAAGAAATTGGTCTGTTTCAGTGACTTGCTCGCACCGTTTCCCTACACCGCATGAGTTTTATAGAAGCCCAAATGTTACCCGTCAGGCACGCTCGATTTGGGCATTCTGCGGCGACGCAACCCTCTCATCTACATGCGCTGGAAAGCACGGAAAACGGGACGTTCCGTGTTAAGTTCCCACTACACTCCCCTCAACGCCAAAAACCCCCTCTATCACCTCCTGTGCACCTCCGCCCGCCATGGCCGGGTGTTCTGCCAACCCCACCTTCGCCGCGGAAGCCACTCGTCGTGCGCAATTAGTATGCGCCTAAGCATTGGGCAGCGAACTCGATTTGGTGAAGTCTCTTGGAGCTCTGTCGCCGGTAAGCTAGCTGGCACGCGTGACAAGGGCTATGACAATGGCTGCCGGGACCTCGAGTGCGGCCACGTGGAACGCGCCGTCGGTCATTGGGCCAACCCTTGCTGAGCTAGCATCGATTTTTCTACCAGCGATGCCGCCCCCATTCCTTCCGTGGCAGCTTCTTTCCACGACTCTGAAAGCTTCATCGCACGGTCCTGGGTCATCATTGGTGGCTATGGTACTGGATTTGTCCACTATAAGTCCTCGATCTTCTAGATTCGATGTGCGGTTAGGGTTTTTTAGGGTGGTTAACGGCGGATAAATTTTTCCTCTTCGGCGTTCATATGGCCTTGTAATTTCTTATTCCATATATACATACTCTATCCATTTTAGAATCGCACGGATAAGCTAGATTTGATTTGAGTTGGATTCGACTTTCCTCAATTTAGGAGCGTACTTTCTGCGCATGTTCCATCGGTGGGTGCTCCCAATTGGGAAATGTGTAATTTCTTTAGCTTTGTAGCTTTGTTATGTCCTTGTCATGTAGAGCATGATCATAGCAATGGTACACAAGATGTAGCCATTCCAGAGCTTCACAAAGCTCTCAAATGGCTTCATCATGCACAACATTTTCTATGCAACGATGTGCACAAAAGCTTCTACAATACCTACGGATCAATTTTGTTTAAAACGCAAATGAGCTATCCATCGCAGAACTAAGAAATGTACCTTCTTGGCAAAGTGAGCATCATGGAAATGATACCAGGAGTTACATATATTAACTATCTATGCCAAACATGTACGAACGCAATCAGTGATATAAAAGACTAGCACATGCATTCAGCAAAATACATGCTACATAGTAAATACCCATCCAGCTTGTTGATGGAACTGTGTACTCTATCATTCTGTAAACAACACAGGTCTTGACTTACCAGATTTTCCACGTCATTCTGAAGATGCTTATTGCATGCACCTTTTACTGATGACTGCTTCGTGTCCATTGAAAATTTACCCTAGAGATACGGAAGAACATGCATAAGAATGACAATTTCTGAGAAATAACAGCTTTATAAACAGTAAAGGGAGGCAAAGGAATGCAATGTGTAAATATCGCCATGAAAGTCAGATGTCGCCTAGAGGTTAGGCGTTACTCTTACGGATTTGGCTTGTAAGAATGCGAATTAAACTAACGTTTATTTTACAAGCACAAAACCTAAATATGCTAGGCTCAACTAAGTGAAACAACAACAACTAGAGCTAAGCAAGATAGCACTATATATATATATATATATATATATATATATATATATATATATATATATATATATATATATATATATATATATACCAGCACTATTCTGCAACCGGTTGCAGAATAATATTCTGAGCACCGACTTGTACTTTTCTAGACACAAGGTTGTACTTCCCGGATAACAGGGTTCAACTTTCTGTCGAACTTACCTGAACTTCCCATTTTCTTCAAAGCTACTGATTATACCTCGAGTTTCTCAACCATTTTCGGAACTATGCAAGTGATATACCGTTGGATAGATAATGAAAAACCGCAACTTTTTCATGTTCACACTTTTCTCAAATTTTGCACGGTTTAAATTTAATTTTGAAAATACCAAAACGCCTCTATATGGCCAGAAAACGAACTTTTAGTTCGATTTTCGAATCTCTTATCGAAACTGTGCAAATGATATACCGTTGGATAGCTAATGAAATTGCGCAACTTTTTCATGTTTTAAGTTTTTTCAAAATCCTCACAGTTTTTGAACAATTTTGAAAATACCGAAATTCGGACGTACTCAAAAACGAGCGGACAGTAATTTGGATGAATTTTTTCAACCGTTTGTCGGAATGATGCAAATGATATGGCGTTGGAAAGCTATGGACTAGGCGCAACTTTCTTATTCAAATTATTTTCTCTAATTCCTTACAGTTTAAGAGAATAACTCGAATTACTGTCCGCCCATTTTATGTGACGGGCACCGAATAATTTCCCCGCGATTTCCATTCGGAATATTTAAACAATGGAAATGATATACGGTTGGAAAGCTGTCAAAATGGCGCATATTTTTTGTATTTACCATTTTTGCCAAATCCGAACGGTTTAAAACTAATTTTAGAAGTTTTGAAATCATGTTTCCGGTATATTTTGTGGGATAACGGTTTGAATTTGATGGCTTAGATCCATTTATTTGTTATAAATGTTGTAGGTAATGAAATTAGACATATACTCTACCATATAAAGCTTTTGGTAACAATTATTGAAGTGGTTAGTGATCAAATCGATGAGATTTGGACAATAGATTTCCGCCCCGTAAAAACAGAGCGTTGAACTTCCCTCGACGTGAACTTGTACTTATCGGGAAATACGGTTGTACTTATTTGTGCGGTTTCATGAAAGTATTCAGTAAAATAGAGCTATAATTTTCACCACACAAAATGCTCAGCACAACCACGCGCATCTGAACTTCCCACGACATGTCCTTGTACTGCTTGGCCTTCGTGGTTGTACTTCCTGGAAATGTTTTGATACTAGTGTGTTTTACAAAAACTAGCATGTGTGCTTCAAAATGATAATGTTAGATTGTCCCTATATTCTATTTTAAGAGATTCTGCACTTCCGGATCTTAATATTTGAACTTCACAATGTTGCTATGTGAACTTATGTGGGGGTATTTTCTTCATGTAATTACCGCTTGTACTTACTGTTGTCTCCACCTGTACTTCTCGGAATTACTGCACGTACTTCCTCGCAGATGACGGGATTATTCAATTTTTTCTACATTTGGACTTTGTCGGGTTTCTTGTACTTTTCTATATTAAGTGGGTGTACTGCTCGTGCCAAATGGTTGTGCTTCTCGTTTTCAAGTATATGAACTTCCTCGCGGGTGACGGGATTATTTTTGTTTTTTGTACATTTGGATTTTGTCGGTTTTCTTGTACTTCCTATATTAAGCGGGTGTACTGCTCGTTTTGAATGGTTGCACTTGTCCGCATCAACTATTTGAACTTCCTCACGGATGACGGTTTTTTATGTTTTTTCTAGATTTGGATTTTGTTGGTTTTCTTTTACTTCCTATAATAACTGCTTGTACTGCTCGTGTTAAATGGTTGTACTTATCTGTGTCTAGCATTTGAACTTCCTCGCGGATGACCGGATTATATTTTTTTGTACATTTGGATTTTCTCGGTTTTCTTGTACTTCATATATTAAGCAGGTGTACTGCTCGTGTCGAATACTTGTACTTCTCAGCGTCAAGTAGTTGCCTCGATGCTTTCATTGTACTTCCAGTAACCGTATGTGTGTACTTACTCGTATTTGCCAGTTGAACTTTCCGCATATGTGCGTATATTGTGTACTTGGCAGGTCAAAGATGTGCGCTTTATGTGCGTTATGGATATAACTCAATCAAAATATATTTTGATTGGATCTATATTTTGATTGAGTTATATCCATAACGCACCTCACGCACTCCAATTACCTACTAGGCAACATATGAGTTCAACAAAATGAAAGGCACATACGGTACAGTGTAATAAAGCACTGCCAATACAAGAAGTACATTACACTACACCCAGCTATGAGTACAAGAAACCGAAAAAAATCAAATACAAAAAAAAATAATCCGGTCATCGAGGAAATGCTAGACAGATAAGTACAACCATTGTGGCATACAAGCGATTATTATAGGAAGTAAAGAAATCCAAATCTAGAAAAAACATTAAAAAAATCCTGTCATCCGTGAGAGTTCAAATAGTTGATGGAAATGCAACCATTCAGCGATACACCCGCTAATATAGGAGTGCAAGAAAACCCAAAAGCCAAATGTACAAAAAACAAAAATAATCCGTCACCCGCGAGGAAGTTCATAACTTGAAAACGAGAAGCACAACCATTCGGCACGAGCAGTACACCCACTTAATATAGAAAAGTACAAAAACCCGATAAAGTCCAAATGTAGAAAAAACAAAATAATCCCGTCATCTGCGAGAAACGAGAATACAATAATAAAGTACAAGCGTTAATAACATGAAGAAAATACCCCACATAAGTTCACATAGCAACATTGTGAAGTTCAAATATTAAGATCCGAAGTGCAGAATCTCTTAAAATAGAATATAGGGACAATCTAACATTATCATTTTGAAGCACACATGCTAGTTTTTGTAAAACACACTAGTATCAAAACATTTCCAGGAAGTACAACCACGAAGGCCAAGCGTACATGTCGTGGGAAGTTCAAATGCGCGTGGTTGTCTTGAGCATTTTGTGTGGCCATGGACCTCAAACGAACACCGTATGAGAAACTTATAGTCATTTTACTGAACACTTTCGTGAAACAGCGCCGAGAAGTACAACCGCATTTCCCTAGAAGTGCAAGTTTGTGTCGAGGGAAGTTCAATGCTCTGTTTTTACGGGGCGGACTCTTCAATCATTGTCACCAAAAGCTTTATATGGTAGAGTATATGTCTAATTTCATTACCTACAACATTTTACAACAAATAAATGGATCTAATCTATTAAATTCAAATTGTTATCCCACAAAATATACCGGAAACATGATTTCAAAACTTCTAAAATTACTTTCAAATCGTTTGGAGTACGTCCGAATTTTGGTATTTTCAAAATTGTTCAAAAACTGTGAAGCTTTTGAAAAAACATAAAACATGAAAAAGTTGCGCAATTTCATTATCTTTGCAACGGTATATCATTTGCACCGTTTCGATAAGCGATTCAAAAACCGAAATAAAAGTTCGTTTTCTGGCCATATAGAAGCGTTTTCGTATTTTCAAAATTAAATTTAAACCGTGCAAAATCTGTGAAAAGTGTGAACATGAAAAAGTTGCGGTTTTTCATTATCTATCCAACGGTATATCATTTGCATAGTTTCGACAAATGGTTGGGAAACACGAAGTAGAATTAGTAGCTCTGAAGAAAATGGGTAGTTTAGGTAAGTTCGATAGAAAGTTGAACCCTGTTATCCGGGAAGTACAACCTTGTGTACAGGGAAGTACAAGTCGGTGCTCAGAATATTATTCTACAACCGGTTGCAGAATAGTGCTGATATAATATATATATATATATATATATATATAGGATAAATACTATATATATATATATATATATATTATGGACGTGGTTTTGGTACGTAACCTTACCCCAGCGCATGCTTTCATCACCGTCCATTTGCTTTGAGATTGGTACTTCTTTTCTCTTACTAATGTCTAGTGTGACATATGGAAAAGGAGTGAAAGAGTTTTTCTCTCTCCTAAAGTCTGACATGGTTGGCTATGATGTGCAGAAGTTCAAAACTTGTCTCTCTTTTAAGCTACCTTGTGATGTGAGTAGTCGTTTTGGATTCAAATTCGCACCATTCTAAACCGGCCTGCAGTACAGGGCCTGGGGTCTAGGGCCAGCATCGATTTTAATCGAGCGGTCACACACGTACGGTGTCAGGTTTCTGTAGTTTAGCAGGCCTATCAATCTGTTTCCCATTTCGGTAGCTTTTTGTTCAAACTTGTCTGCCTCTTGCGCTGGGTCGTTTGGGACGGTGCAGTAGTGGACTTCCTCCTTTTCGTCGCTACACACCGAAGCCTAGACCAGATAGCCACACGTATCTCGTTGATTTTCGTGCTGGTACAGAGGACATGGAGCAACTCGAGTAACGTTTTGCGAATTGGATCCAAACCACAATGCAGAATCGTACGTACAAATTCATTATTTTCTTGAATTTGCATGCGGCCGTGTCCGCTGATAGAACCCTTCATCGACCCACCTCCGACGACGAGTGAAGCAACGCAACTTAACTATTCGAGCATCCTATTGAAAAATTATCTAGCACCCCGTTTGACATTGTTAAGTATCTAAAAATAGTAACTATACGACTGCGGCGACGTAAAGTGATCGAGCCATCCGTGGCGACGCAAACCTGGTCAAAATATGCATCTCGGTACCGATCATCCAGTACTTAGAATTTAGGGGTTTAAATTTCTCTACAAGCACCTACGCCGAGGTAAGCCGTACCTTTGTGATAGGGCTATTGGTACCGATTTACCGATCATCCAGTACTTAGGATTTAGGGGTTTAAATTTCTCTACAAGCACCTACACCGAGGTAAGTCGTACCTTCGTGATAGGGCTATCGGTACCGATTTACCGATCATCCAGTACTTAGGATTTAGGGTTTAAATTTCTCTACAAGCACCTACGCCGAGGTAAGCCGTACCTTCGTGATAGGGCTATCGGTACCGATTTACCGATCGTCCAGTACTTAGGATTTAGGGATTTAAATTTCTCTACAAGCACCTACGTCGAGGTAAGCCGTACCTTCGTGATAGGGCTATCGGTACCGATTTACCGATCATCCAGTACTTAGGATTTAGGGGTTTAAATTTCTCTACAAGCACCTACGCCGAGGTAAGCCGTACCTTTGTGATAGGGCTATCGGTACCGATTTACCGATCATCCAGTACTTAGGATTTAGGGGTTTAAATTTCTCTACAAGCACCTACGCCGAGGTAAGCCGTACCTTTGTGATAGGGCTATCGGTACCGATTTACCGAGTACTTAGGATTTAGGGATTTAAATTTCTCTACAAGCACCTACGTAAGCCGTACCTTCGTGATAGGGCTATCGGTACCGATTTACCGATCATCCAGTACTTAGGATTTAGGGGTTTAAATTTCTCTACAAGCACCTACGCCGAGGTAAGCCGTACCTTTGTGATAGGGCTATCGGTACCGATTTACCGATCATCGAGTACTTAGGATTTAGGGTTTTAAATTTCTCTACAAGCACCTACGCCAAGGATTTAGGGGTTCGTAATTTTCTACAAGCACCTACGTTAAGATCAGACGCACCTTCATTATAAGGCTATCGGTACCTCGAATATATCTCAACACAAATCAACGTGGTACAAAACTTAAGAATGACAACTATATTAGGTATATATTTTCTCCCTCGCTAAGAGGGCATTCACCACCTAGGGGTCATTTCATAGGCCGATCAAATTATTCAGCACCACAACCTAAATATGTCGTACATCTCTAAGATACCATTCAGTACCTAGGAACGTCTTATACATACCACTTATGTACATACTACATGGGGCACAACCCAGAACAAAAAATATAGGCAATGTCCATTGTTATCAAAAAAGTATTGTATGCGTCTGTCATTGTATTTGATCTCCTTATAATCCAACAAAAAAAAAACTGATATCTGCTGTTGGAACCAGGTGAGTTCATTACAGTTTCGGGTTATAGCTGAAGACAGGTCCAGTGCATCATCAGTGTTAGCACTTAGCACCGTGCCCATCAGGCGCACACAATAAGATCTGGTTCAGTTCATGAACGACTTCTTGGCAGCAGCATCATCTCCAAACCTGGGCTGCTTCTCCAAGCTAGGGGAAAAAAAGCGATAACGGTCAACTACTGCATCCTTGGAACTGAACACTAGCATGTTAGTTTGTTCATGTTCAGAGGCAGACAGCAACACTCGTGATTACGAAAAAAATAGGCTTAAAAGGCATCATTTAAACTAAGGATCAACCCAATTTGAACACACTAGGTAAACCTAGCAGAAGTTCACAAGAATTTGTTGATTGAACAGTAAAACATAATGGTACTGCAGATCTGCAATCAACTAGTGGATACATATATAAACTGAAGACAACCAGCTTAACATCCTGTTAGTTTAGGTTTCAGACTACAACCAGAAGACTACCACCCAGGGGCGGCGGAGGAGCTCCAGGTCGGGGGAGCCGAGATCCGCGTCGGGTGACAACTGACGGGGGCACGGAGGTCTCGCAACGACGGGGAAGGAGAATGGGCGGCGCGACAGGCCCGTCTCGCGCCGCCGAGGCCCGTCTCGCATCTAGCTTGAAAGGGAGGCCACATTTTAGACAGCCTGAAAACTTCAGAGAAACTTGTAACAAAATGCAAGCAGCTGGAATTATGCCTCACATTTTAACATGAACTTCTGCATGAGTTTTTAACTGAACATTTAAAAACAGGAGAGTAAGAAAAAGAAGCATTGATCTCCAGATCTCTCTGAAAAAACAAGCAGACTAATTACGATGAAAAGGGAAACGAGCAGGTTTCATCTGCTAGTAGAATTCAGCAGAGCATGATATACAGAACAAGATGACCCAATCCTTTGTCCCGATCAGAGATTGGCATACGCCGACGCAAACAGCTAGCAATCTTCACAAACAAACTGAGCAATGCAATCTCTTGCTACAAAAAAGAAGTATTGAAGTTAGATCTGGGTACTGAACGAGACCTTCAGTGACCGCCTCCGGAGTGCTCGCAACAGCTCAACGGACAGGGCAGCGAGCTGGGGCGACTCCTCTGCGTCGACCGCCCGTCCGCGCGCCACGCTGCCGGCATTCGCTAACAGCCGCTGCAGCTCCATCTCGTCGGCCACCGACTGGACGTGCTGCTGCAACACGAGCGTCCGGTCGTGCCGCCGCACGCGCAGCACCAGCCCTCGCCGTCCTCCTCACGGGCAGGGCGGCAGGTCCACGTGAGGCGTGCACCCTGGAAGGCGTCCCACACGGTGTGGCCGGGGCCGAGAGGTGGAGCGAGAAGCCACCGTTGGTCTCCTCGGCGTGGATGAGAAGAGCACGGAGGCGTGGGCGGCGTGGGCGTCCTCGAGCGAGGGAGGAGATATACGCTGCGGCCTTAGCGAACAGCCGGTTCTCCCACTCGGCGCCGTCATGGTGAGGGCGTGAGGTCCGTGGGTAGCAGGGGATTGCCTCTCTGTGCAGGAGAACGGAGGCACTGGATGACGCACAGGGCCAGCGGCGGGCACGGCCGCACGCGGAGGGGAGCGCGGAGGCGCGCTGGTAGGAGGGTGGGATTGCACGGGTCAGGGCCGGCGGCGCGCGAGCAGAGGGGCGCGGCCGCGCGTGGATAGGAGGGCGGCAGCATGCGAGTCGCGGCGACGCGCGGGCAGAGCAGCACGACAGCGCGTGGGTCTCATGGGTGACGGCACGCAGGTCGAGGGCCGACGGCGCACGCCTAGGCGGTGGATATGGAGCCTGGCCGGCGGTGGTTGCCTTTTCAACGGGGAGGACAGAGGTAAGGAGATGACCAGGGTGGGGTTATGCGTGTGGAAGGAAGGAAGAGGTCGGTCTATGTTCCAGTTCCAGAGTCTAGACTAGGAGATAGGGTGAGCCAGGGTTGCAGCGGGTCAGGGCAGAAAGGTTTGGCCTGTGGGCTGCCACGGCCACAGGCGTCTCACATGCGTGCAACAAATCTGGGACCAAGCCTACCAAAGAGGAAATAATAAGAGCGGATTATAAATGAGGAAAAGAAACTCAGGGAAAGATTGGCACGCATCTTGGCACACATGTGGACGGCAATGATAGCTAGCGCTGTAGCAAGGTTACATACGAAAACTTTTGTCTATATATTATATATAATATATATATATGAACAACAAGTGATAGCAAGATATAATCAATACTTCAAGCTCGATGGCTACCACAAAGGAAAGTAAACTTGGGTATAGAAATAACCGAGGCACGCGAAGACGAAGATGTATTCCCGTGTTCCCTTCCTTTGCAAGAAGGTACGTCACGTTTGGAGAGGTGGGGATCCCACGAAGGATTTCCCCGCCACGCTATTCTCCGAGCCTATATCACGAAGGAATAGCCCTTTCCTTATGGCTAGCTTTTCCTCCACTCCGGAGATGGCAAGCTCCACAACCACAAGCTCCACGAAGGAGAAGCCCGGCTCCTTCACAATCTTCCACGAAGAAGTCACCGGGACACCAACCAAGCCAACTAGGAGGTCACCCTCAAAGAGTAACAAGCTCATGGTCTCTCACTCGAACTAATCGTGGTGGAGAGCTCAACACTATGCAATGATGCAAAGCAAGAACACCAAAGGTGTTCAAATCATTCACACTCAAATCCCACCAAAGTAACAAATGCTAGGATGAGATTAGAGAGGAAGAACAATGGAGGAAATCAACAAATGATTCCAAGATCTATATCCAAAGGGTTCCCCTCACTTAGAGGAGAAATGAATTGGTGAGGATTGTAGATCTAGATCTCCTCTCTTAGATCCCTCAAGAATGAGCAAGAATCATGGGGGGAATCAAGACATAGGGCAAGTTCTTCAAACAACAATACCTAGAGAGAGGAGGAAGGACTGAGGTTGCTTATCATACGACATCAATATCTGAATCTCCTTTGGTTGGCAGAGATGCCAAAATGCCCTTGTTTGCTGCGGCTTTTGCAGTATTACAACTGTTGGGGGCATCTTTGAAAGCTTCTTGTTGTTATTGCTTTCCCTGGCCTGGTAAGTAAAAGCACGATACAGATAAATCAAGCGAGCATCAAAACAATTGCTAAGGCGTAATCAAACATCACACCCTATATTGCAAGCACAATCTTGTATAAATTGATCGAGAGACTACTATTAACAGTTAATTTGCTCTCGCAATTAACAACATCCTTACGGAGATTAATCACAGATAATGCTCTTGTTGCTTTTGAATGCCCGCACTTCATTGAGAATAACACAAATATGTCAAAGAATTTATGTGCTTACAAGTTATATCTATCCAAAGCATATGACATGGTGGATTGGGATTTTCTAAGGAAAGTGATGCAAAGGTTGGAGTTCTCTCATCGGTGGATTGACTGGATTATGTCATGCATCACCGAGGTGAGATATCAGGTTAACTTTAATGGAACCCTCCTAGAATCATTTTCGCCTTATCGGGGCCTCCGACAAGGTGATCCCCCTTCACCATTTTGGTTTTTTGTTGCGGATGGTTTGTCTACCTTACTACAGTGTGAGGTGTGCACTAATGGTATTGAGCCTGTCGGAATTTGTAGGCGTGTGACATAGGCATCCCCAATGGGCTTGCCAAAGATGGTACCCGGGGTTTACTAAAGGCCCAGGACTCGAAGAATAAGAGGACTCGGAAGCCCATTTAGTGTTAAGGAAAGATAGTTTGTATTAGGAAAGATAGAGATTTGTAATCTTACGGGTTGGGTACGAAACCCTCCCGAACTCTGTAACTTGTGTATTACGAAACCCTCGGCTCCACCCTCTATAAGGGGGGAGTCGAGGGACAAGCATCGAATCTATTATCAACAGAACCCTAGTTTTCATAATCGTCGAGTACTTTGTCGGCTGAAACCTTCGAGATCTACTTGCCCTCTACTTCTAGCAAAATCCTAGTCTACAATCTGTAGGCATTGACAAATTAATCCTTTGTCAGCGTGCCCCAGGTATCTCTCATCTTTTGTTCGTAGATGATAGTTTACTATTTTTTAAGACCCAAGTGGACCAAGCAATTCGAGTCAAGAAAGTTTTGGACAAATATGCGTCAAGCACAGGTCAGCTAATTAACCCAAGCAAATGCTCCATTATGTTTGGGGACTCATGCCCACTAAACCAGCGTGTGGAGGTGAAATCTGCATTGGAAGTGACACGAGAATCCTTTGAAGCAAAATACCTAGGCCTGCCGCCGACTCCAGAGGGTAGAATGACAAAAGGAAAATTCCAGAGTTTGCAAGCTAAATTAGTGAAATGCCGTCTTGAGTGGGATGACAATCACAAGTCACAGGCTGCAAAGGAAATTCTTATCAAGTCAATTGCACAGGATATTCATGTGTATGTCATGAGCGTGTTTAAGCTACCTAGGGGGATGTCTGATGAACTCACTAAAATGATCCACAACTACTGGTGGGGAGCGGAGAATGGGAAAAGGAAGACACACTGGGTAGCCTGGGATATTATGCTGCGGCCCAAGGACTATGGGGGTGTAGGGTTTCGTGATATGCGACTCTTTAATCAAGCCCTTTTAGCAACACAGGCGTGGAGATTAATGTAGTTCCCTGATACCTTGTGTGTACAAATGCTCAAGGCCAAATATTACCCAAATGGGTTTCTGACCGACACAGTCTTCAGGGGCAATGGATGGCATGCTACCGAATATGGCCTTAAACTAGTCAAAAAGGAGCAACCTGGCGGGTTAATAATGGCGCAAGTATTAGAGATTGGAGAGATCCTTGGATACCTCAAGACAATAACTACCACCCCTGGTCTGACCAAGGGATGTGTAGGTATAGATGGGTTGCAGACTTTCTGCTACCAGCTGAGGCTTGGAACGTGCAACGTTTGCAGCAGTATTTTTTAGAGGAGGACATTACGGCCATACTGAAGATTCAGATATCGCGCCAGAATGAGGATGATTTTATATCGTGGCAACCAGATAAGCGTGGCATGTTTACTATCAAGAGCACCTACAAACTTGGTCTAAACCTGGCTATGCTAGCGCAGGATCGCAGTGCCACCAGCACAAGGCCAGATGGTGCACAACCATCATGGAAAATTATATGGAATTGCCCCAGTACCGCCCAAGGTGAAGACGCTCACTACAAGAAATGTGTTGACTTGTGACCTTCTCTCAATGACCATGGGTAAAATCGTCATGATTATATGACGATTTCTAAACAGATATTCGTAAGCCATTTGGGAGGAACAAAACCCTAGAAATTTACGACGATTTGGCTAAAAATATCGTAGTTTTAGTAGGTGAAATCGTCATAATCTAGAAGAGACAACTTAGGACCTTCTTTTTTAGACGATCATGACCAATTTAGATCTTCGTAATTGCTAATATGTGATTCGTTCAGATGATAGGATGGCCACCTCAGCAGTTTCGCCTACATGTCTTGTCCATGTGTCAATTTCCACTTATGTATCTAGATATTACTAGTTTGGAACCTAACACTGACGTGTGGGGCCTATAGGTCAATCGAATATTCTATTAGGGATATTACTAGGCATTAATATGGGCCCTCCGCCTAGAAATCGAAAGCCGAAAGAGCCACCCGCTGCCTATCCGTGCGCCATGGCGAAATGAAAATTTCCCTTAAGTGCCCGCACATTTCTCCCTCGCGCCACCCACCCTCCTCTTTTATAACCCTAACCCATCTGGCCAGCTCCCCCCGTCGCCACCCACCCTTCCCCCACTTAGGCCTCGTTCGTTTCATCCCCACCCATCCGGGATTAGGCCCAAACCCCCGTGGGTTGTCCGGGATCAGACCCGCGGGAATTCAATCCCGGTCCCAACTTAGAAGTCATTCGCTTAAAAGTTAAAACCTGCCGGTGTTCCACCCCCGGTTTTCCCACAAAACCTCCCAATCCACCTGGTTTTAAAAACTCTGCACCCCACCCGTGGATAGCATCCCGAAAGGACACAGAGAAAAAAAACAGAGACAACCAATAGAACGCGCTTCGTCCCTCTCGCGTTTGGGGCGGCGGCGACGCGAACCGAGGGGACGGCGGTGGCTACGGGAACGGCGGCGGCCGCGCAACCAACTGCTGGAGAGGAGCTCCTCTAGTCTCTTCGCCCTCCTCAATGCTAACGCCGCTACGAAGCCGGGACCGAAGACCTAAGCCGCTCCGTCGGGAAGCTCCAAATCTCCGGCAACCCACACCCCCCGCCCCCCTTCCCCGTCCCCAACGCCGGCCGCTAGAAGGTAAGATCCTCCTCCTTGTCCTCCCCTTAGCCTCTTCTTGTACAGTTAGAGCTTATTCATGTTGGTGTTCTTGTTATTGATCTGGGAGACAGTGACCGAGGTGGTGGACGCCACTGCCATGTAGTTGCGGTTGCAGAAGACCCCAAACTTATTCAAAAAAATCATGTATCTCAAAGAGGAAACGAAGTATGGGAACTAGGTTTTACACTCACATGCTAATGCCTTTCAGTTATTTCTATTTGTTAGCTGCGACAAAGACTTTGTCACAAAGTGAGGTAGTTGAAGCTAGTCTACAACCTTCTGGCTTTCAGTTTATTTTAACACAAGACTTTCAGTTTATTTCAAAACAACACCTTGAATTTATTTAAGGGAAGAGTTATCTTTAGGTTGACAGTGATATATAATGTTTGGTGTTGTAGAATAAGAAATGGTGCATGAGGAAATTTTCTAGTCGTAGGACACTATTTCTCTTTAGTGTTGAGATCGACCCAAGGAACATCGATTACGTCTATCTTTCAGAATGTTTTACAGTTTTTTGCGAATTAGCATATTTTACAGATTTAAGGCTCACACCAGTAGTTCTCATTGTCTCACATTCTGTTAGAAGGATGCACTGGCCAAAAGTTCCTGAGCTAGTGCAGATGTGGTTGAGTTTTGTCAATGGGGTGATTAGTGTATCTGTACAGGCTGAATTATTCCATTTCAATGTATGCGGAAGAGCCGTCGTCAATTATTTGAGGAGCCCATAGTGTACTGAACAAGTTGATAACTCTGTAGGTATCAGAGATATTTAGTCTGACTAACGGTTGTTTTTAACAGAGATCAAGTGTTTTTAATACCCGGTGGGTGGCTAGCAGGAGATTTAGTGCCTCACTGGGCCATGTAGCATGCAAGATTAGATTATGTTCTGCAACTTTTATGTTTCCTGCATATTATTTTCATTGATTATAATTTGAACCTTTCAAGTGATTCCATCTGAGTTGAAATAATGCCCTACAAAGTAGAGTATTTCCACAGTTGTGCACCAAATTCAGGAATTAGAGTTTGATGTGTTAGCAGTTTAATTTTGCCATTTGATTTACCCGGTGTTGTTATTCAACTAGTTTCATGACATGGTGAGATATCAGCAAGTCCAATCCCAGTTTCGAGGACCTTAGCTTCAGATAAAAAACTAGTCATGACCTCGGATGATATAAAACTAGTCCAATCCCAGTTTTTATGTGGACTCTTTTTATTTTTCCTGTGATGACAGCCGATGACGTTTTCTCTGACGAAATGTTTGCTTTCTTCTGCATGTTTTCCCTCTGAACTTGTCAAACAACATTTAAGTTTTGCATTATGCACATTATTTTAATACTGTCAAACATAAGGTGTCGTCTAAACGCATACTCATTTTGTTTAGCTTAGGAACTGCTTGAGCTGCAAATAGAAATGTACTGCATGTTTCTTATTGAATTGCCATATATTTACCAAACAAAGACACCATGGTCCTGCATCTTGCTGCTTGCAGGGAGGAGGAGCATGAGCTTGGGCACGGTGGCGCCGTGATTAGGCCAGCTGCAAGGCACGCGCGGAGGAGACGAGGACCAGTGGCGCTGCGGCGCAAGGAGGAGGTCGACGGCGGCGGCGAGCTCGGGCACGGTGTTGCGACCAGGCCAGTGGCGAGGCGCGCGGAGCATATATCAGGGATGAGGTCGATCACGATGGGGCCGGTGAGGTCGATCACGACGGGGCCGGTGATCCCAGAGATCGATCTCTGTGTTTTCTGGCTTGATGTTTTTTATTCTGTTTGGTGCCTTGTGAGCTTGGCTAGAGCTTGTTGCTACTGCTGCTGTTTCTGCATGCCCAGTATGCTGCTGTTTGTGGGACGTGCGGGGATTAACCGAACGAGAATTACAAGCAGGGGTATGGGTGATTCCATCATAACCGAACTAGGCCCAACGCCGCCGCCGCTGCCGCGTCAGATCTGGAGGCCATCGTGACCCGCGACCCCAAGCTCTCTGCCGCTCGATTTGGCCGCCCGTGTCATCTCTATTTCCCTTCTCCACTCTCTCTCTCCCATCAATTTCTATATCCCAGTCCCTCTCTGCAGGTAGCCCCAGACCTAAGAGCATCTCCAGCCGCAGCCGCGTTCCCCAAAGTATCTCCAAAGCGTTTGGAAGCGACCAAAAATCGTTAAACGCGTTACATTTTGTCCGTGCCCGATCGGTGTCCAGCGCCGAGCCATCCGTCCACGCACAACACAAACGCGAACCGGCGCGGGCCGACCCGTCGGCTCGGAAGGCTAAAACCCCTTCGCCTACCTTTGGTCAAGCGACGTTAATGGCGTCCTGTTTTCCCGGGCGACGCGAGAGACGCGTCTTGTCGTGCATGGCCGCGTGGCCGTCCGCGCGGCGTGCACGGCGGGGCCTCATCCTCCGGCGGAGGTGAAGGAGGAGCGGAGGAAGCGTCGCGAGAGCGCGGTGGCGGAGTACGACGCGGGGCGCTCATCGCGGCGACGACCCCGAGGGGCCCGGGCTGCGGCGGCGTTCTTGGCGTCCATGAACGACAAGGACGCCGGAGCGGCGATCGACATGGCGATCGCCATGTCCATCCGCGACTCCGGCAAGCCCTCGTGGACCTCACCGACGACGGCGAGGGGACCAAACGGCGGTGAAGGACGAGCCCGTCGACGACGCGTCAAGCGGAGGTCGTCATCGACGAGATGTACAACTTCCAAGCGACTACGACGCCTCCGGCCGCCGCAAGTACTTCTAGATTAGATTTAGTTTAAATTTAGTCAAATTTCGTTCGAATCTATGTAAATTTGGACGAATCTAATCGAATCTCGTTAAGTTTAAAATTTTCGAAATTTTTTTTTGGGGACGCGACTGGGGAGCGACGTCTCCCAACGCGGCACGAACGAAATACGTCCCCAAACACTCAATCCGGCACGTTTTGGGGGCCGCTTTGGGGACGCGGCTCGGAGGCGGAAGCCTCGACTTGCAGATCATCAGCCTGCAACCTGCTCACTCACCGCCACTGGAGTACCTCAACAACTGGACACCGAGCTTGTAATGGCGACCGGGCCACCTCTGCGTGCTCGAGATCCGCGGCGGCCCAAGCAGCTCCGCTATCGAAGACGACTTCTCCGCTGCCGAGGTGACGACATATGACCTGCTGTTCTTCCTCTATTATCGTCTGTTTCGGTAGATCTTTCATGCTGGTGCGTTCATTTCACATGCCTAGATCTCAGTAACAATGGGCTTGATCTTGTTCCCCTTTTACCATCCTAGATCTCAGATGCCTAGATCCCATCTGCCTACTGTGAGTGAACTTTTTCTGAGTGATAATTTACAAGACTAGATCTCAGGATTTCCCAGTTAGGAGATATATAAAACTAAGTAGCTTTTCGTTTGTTTGGGTTGCTCCCATTTTGGTCTGAATCCTAAATGGAATGGTCTTGTCTAGGCCCAAACTCTGTGACTGAACCAAACTACCTCAGAATCCTAAATAATATTCCATTTTTTTGAAAGAACCTTCCAGCCCCCCTTAGGTACCCTGGTAAGGAAAAGAGTGCGTCAAAAACTTGCAGCCATGAGAGTCACACCAAGTTACAATCAGCCTGAAGGCTGTGAACTAGAAAAGCAGGTGGCTCAGCATCCCAGGAAAACGACCCATCTTGTAAACCTGTATATTTCGCACAAGAATGAGCCGCCTGGTTAGCCTCGCGACGAGCATGACTTAAGCTAAAATTTGTAAACAACAAACTCAGCTCACTAATCTCATCTAAAACCTGCTTGATCACCGAACGATCATTAGCTCTATTTTGCCAAAGTCGAACCAAATCTTCAGAGTCAACTTCAAAAACAACACTGCTGAACCCCCTTTCTCGAGCATACAAAACAGCATCTCTAAGTGCCAGGGACTCCACAGTCAGAGGATCAGACAGACCTCGGTAAGTTTTACCCGTAGCACCACGAAAAACTACCCCCTCCCGTGCAACAGCACCAGTAGCTGCCAGAACATCGTTGACATTAATTGCACCATCGTTGACATTAAATAATATTCCATTTGATTCATATATATTGTCCTTACTTTGTCGTCAGTACGTTCTCTTTAGTTTATGAGACTAAAACAAACTATTTCAGAATCAGAGACCTGCCAATTGTTGTTTTAATTATCAATTACTAGTACCTCCACCACTAAGAAACTAAACGATCTTACTGGTTCACCTTTCTACTTATTAAACGTTATAGAACCTTGCTGCACCAGATTGTCAGTAGTTAATCCTAATGGACCATGCACTTACACCTTCGATAGCTTCCACCTTGATTGCTATTTTCATAAAGTAGCTCAAGTCTAGTTTTGATTTTGATTTTAGTCAGCACATCACATTCTGAAATTGCAGACCTTATCCTAAGAGAATAGGTTTCGAAGTGCCTCTTGTTTCGTATTACATGAATGTTCAACTTGTAGAGTCAGCAGTATTTGAAAATAAAAGTGCAGAATTTCTTGTCTTTATCTTTGCTATTATTTTTAGGACTAACTCTGTTTACATATCCCTTTGTTCTTGAAGCAGTCTATTTTCTATGGTGGTGTTGAGATTCATGATAGACACATGGATATGCTTCTCGACATAGAAAACAGGTCTTACGAGGTTTGTTTTCTTTAACGAGGCATTACCTGTATCTTTATCCAAGCCAAAATTTATTCAAGATAGTTGTGGTCTGCTCTGATTTCTTGTGCTTGCCGCAACCTTCAAGTCGTGTATGAAATATCTAGACATCGCCCATCACTAGGTTATATGTGGAGAGTATCTACTTTGTGATGTACATAAGAATGTGGCTGCTTTAAACAATGATGTCCGTGGTCTTGGTTACTGTCTAGAACATTCTCTGTTTTTTTGAAGTTACTGTGCTTAATATGCCTAGTTTTTAAAGCTACTTTGCCACTGTTATTTCTACTCTATAATTACTTTGCTGTTTCAATTGGAATTTTGCAATCGTGTCCCCTTGTTCAAATTCCCGCATCTATGTAGCTTAAGATTGAATAGTTGATGCACCTGTACATACACATTTTGGTGATTTCGCTCTTTGTGCTAATGGTATTCAATGATAGACTTGTCCTTTTGCTATCATGTACTTAACTTTGCTGTTTGCATTGCAGGAGAAGCCTACCTACATCACTAAGGTTGAGAAGCTTTGTTCAAGTTCCACCAAGTGGTAAGCGTTGTTTTCTCCACCTTTGCTTCTATACACGTTCATTTTGTTTGAACTTCTATGGTCTTGTTATGTGAATCCTCTTGTTTGTGATTCCATCTGTTTCTGTTTAAAATGAAAGGTGTTTGATGTTGTATTGTGTTTCTACACTTAATTTGTATCTCTTATGTGGCAATATTATTGAAACCGAAGATCTCTACCAAGCAATAATCTAGTACAGAACTGCAGTTTATCTTATGCAGCATGTGAAATCTGAAATGTGAACTCAATTTGTTAAAATCATGCAGGGAGATGCTGTGCTGGTGTTAGTGAAGCAGTGAGTGCAGCCACGGGAGCTCGCCAATGTCTTTAATGAGACCATATGCTCCCTCGCATCTCCCCTTCCTCCCTCTTTGTTGTAGTTAATTCTAAAAAAAAATCTGTGGTGTTTCCCTATGTGATTCTAGATAGATCTTCCTCATGACTGGCTTAGCAGGTACAGTACACTGTAATTTGCACATTTCTAGCTACTGTCTTTTATTCACGAGATGAGCTGATACTGGTTGCTGGCAGTCATGTAAACTGGATTTCTATCAGACTAACTGCTGTGGTAACTTGTGAGAGCATATAATGTTTGTCCTCGTAAATAATGAGCATGTACTATCTACTATGCACATGCACGTTGCAAACACTTGGTGCAAGGGAGTTTGCTGCTATGTTAGAATGTTGTTTGTTTTAGCAAAAACTGAGAACACATCCTAGTAGCAGGATCTAAGAGCACCTTCCTTTTACTTTATTAAACCCTGCAACGCTCCTATTACTTTGTTAATTATCTTGCTTGATAATGCCTTTTTGAATTGAACGCCTAATAGCTTGTGATGTCAAGATTTTAACTGTTGCAGACCTGATGTAGTGTGTGCTCCAGCTGAGGCCATGTCACCAGATTCCCAGTGTTTAGCGCACCGTACTGCAACCGAAGCCGCTATTTCTCCGGATTAGATAAGTCCTCTATCTATCCCATTCTCTTTGTTGCTCGGTTGATGGGTCATGATGCCATGCATTATTTTGAGTCAAGTCCATATGTGCGCTATGAAAGCTATGGTGGATCTGGTCGAGTCTCCAGGATGTTACTTTATGGTTACTGCTGTATGTGTTGTGTTCTACCTATTGCTTTACTTTCGAATTTATGATGTAAATGATAAGTCATAATGATCTGTGTAAATGGAAAATATTGTACTTCAGTTTCTTTTTTCGAATTTATTGGTTGCATGATGTTATCCGGCGATACTATCTACATGGGTGGCACTCTTTTATTGCACTTGCGGTCATATTCTCATTTCACTTGCAGTAAGATAGAGGCAGATTTGTATTGCAATCTGATGCATATTTTTTGTTTGAAAGCAATAATGTTGTGAACTGTGAAACTGTTATTGCGGCCAGTTTGTTACCTGAATGGTTTTGATTGTTGGATTCACCTTTGGTTGGTCGTTGTTCTTGGACTGGTGTTGGTAGGTAGCCAGCTGTTGCGACGTGATGCCGGACGGAACGGTGGACATGGGGAGAAGTCTGGCATGTTGCCATCGCGTTGGTGCACGGAAGAGGTCCTGATGATGTAGCAGCATAAAGGGGACCTGGAGGTTGGGAGCTGAGTCTAGCCGGAAGGATATCCTTTGTCTTCTGCCGATGATGGATGTTGCCTGCTGTAGGATTGTGGTCATGCGGCGGGTTTACATTTCATTCTACATTCAGCTTGTACATGTGATTTGAACCGTGTGTTAATTATGTCTCTTTTCAAATCAATTTTATGTATTTTTCAGTTTTGATTAAATTATCTGTTGTTTAATTATTGTCAAATCATTGGAAAATAAAACCTGGCGTGGTAGCATTATGAAAATGGATAATGACAAATGGGATTGAATTATTGAGCAGATGACTAGTGGGACCAACCCAATAAGAAATTGATCGTAAGATGTAAAAATGCCAAGGCCTGAAAAGCAAATAGACCAAAAAAGGTTGTAAAAAGGCTTAACTCTCAAAATACAAATGGATTGAAAAAGGCCAAAACCCAAGCATGCAAAGGGTAGAATTAATGGGCTTGGCCCATGTAGACCACCTAAATGGACCGGGATGATTTTAATCTATGATGATTGGATTTCATCACAATTTTGCCAAGTAGGATCTAATGTGGCGTGGCCAAATCGCCCATGACAATATTAGATTGTTATAGCCTATATGACGATCCAATATCGTCATAGACGAATATGACGATTTCAAATAAAAGGTGATGGTAGTTGATTCCTGACGCTCCGTTTCTGACGATCAATTGTTCGTCATAGATGAAAAAATAATGACGATTTAGTGACAAAAATGGAGGGTCGCAAGTCAACAAATTTCTTGTAGCGCTGGCCTGGAAAATCTGCCGTAATGCCATGGCGGCACAGTAAATATGATGAAGAGAGGCATGGCTACCTCAAGCCTGTGCCTGATCTACGGTTGTGTTGATGAAGATACAATCCATGTTTTCCTTCGCTGCCAAGATGCTTGGGATTTATGGCAAGCGATGGCTGAAATCTGGGACTTGCAGCCGGATAGTCTGCTAAAACTAACTGGAACAGAATGGCTCCTACATCTCCAGTAAACGATACCTGAAGCCCAAAGAGCTACTACACTCATGACTATGTGGCGAATATGGCATGCCATAACGAAATGACTCATCAAAACCCTGCCCCTCGACCGAGGGATCTCGCCACTTCCTGGTGAGCTACCTTACCTGCATTATGCTAATAAGACAGTTCTAGGATGTATATGTGGTAAAGGGTGAAATGGTAGTCAATCATGTGCAAGGGTTTACCAAGGTAGGCATCCAAATGGACGGTAGGCAAAAAGTTAGGAAGCGCTGGACACATCCCGCTAGTGGAGAGGCCAAGCTAAACATTGATGGGGCCTTTCTTGGCAAGGCATCAGCGGTAGGAACGGTGCTCCGCGACCATTGTGGGAAGCCAATCTTCGTTGTGTGTTGAAATCTACCATATTGTAATGACGCCACAGAAGCAGAAATTATTGCCATTCAGAAAGGCCTGCGACCGGCCTTGCATTGGACATCGTTGAAGGTTAAAGTTGAATCTGACTGCACTGAAGCTGTGGAGATGATCAGGGAATCCATGCCAAACACCTCATCTTACGCGTTCAGAATTAGCGCTATTCGTGATTTACTTAGGGTAGGAAAGAGATGCTTGTATTATTAAAGTTAGCCTAGAGGCTAATACTGTGAGCCATGAACTTGCAAGACTAGGTAGAGTTCGAGGTAGAATAGAGCTTTGGCTCAAGGACATGCCCTAGGTAGTTGCTGCGGCGATTGCCTTTGATTGTAATCCTACTGTGGCTTAATATATTCTCTTTTCCCCACAAAAAATCCTTACGGTAAGGTGTGACACGGGACAGAAGAACTAGCACCTCAGCTGTCGAGAGAGCAGTGGCCAGTGGAGGTCTTAGGCTGGGAATAAAAGAAGAGGTCAGAATCTAAATCTGCTTCTAGTGGCTGACAGGCGTAATTTCTCACGATTTTCTCCGTCTTATTGAGTATTCAAGGTGGTAGAGGTTCCATTATAGGCATCTTTCCCTAACTGGTGTTGGTGGGCTGGAAAGTGGAAAAGTATAACATGGATCGATCGAGCAAAGATGAAATTTTTTGTTTTGGCCCGCGGAATAAGACAACCACACCTTTTTCGATGTAAGACGCGATGGGTGGATGAAATATGAGAGCAGAGACCAGAACCGGACTGTGGCATCTCATGAAATATCTAGCTAGATCTGAATCTCATTCAGTTGGCTCAGGCGATGATTTGCTCTTTTTTCTCCTACTATATATATTCAAAACCATTACAGCAGTATCTTCTAAGATAATATGCAGAGTCATGAAACTTAGATTATGATGCGTGTCTATCTGTGCGTGATGAATAAAATCAAGAAATGAGGCAGAAGCACTCGTCTAGTGAAACACAAACCAATAGAATGAAGATCATTCTATCCGAGACCTTGGGGGCCTGGTTCGTTCAACGTCGATGGTGTGCTGCCAGCTGCAAAGGATTTGTGTGGTCCGGCAAGCGGAGGCGATGAGGTGTGGCTGGAAAGCGGGGACGATGTGGGGTGTTAGCTATGGAGAGATAATTACTAGCGAGCGGTCGCTAGATCTAGGGTTCATCGAATTGGTAAAAACTGTGTGTGTCAGCCTCAGCCATGTGTGGCTTGGCAGTGCAATTGACTTCACTATTGGTTTGTAGTTACTTTAACACACTTGACCTTACACTATGTCCATGCGAAACAGTGATGTGATCCTCATGGGTAGAAAAGGAATTTAAATAGTTGTATGCAATTTCACCCACCCGCCAACGAAGACTGCAAGAGACATGATTTTTTTGAAACATTTCAGATAGGTGGGTCCTCAGTAAGCGGGGCATATAATTCTCCACTGCGACTCACACCCTTATTTGGGCATTCCGAGCGGCCTATAGATTCCCACCAGAGAAGCCCATTTAGAAGTAACTACTTATGGCGAGCTTCTCCACACAACTATTTGGGCTTGTAGTATTAAGTGGTTGGCCTGGAATCCTATTTGTATTCTAAATCCGAAGAATGACATCTATTGTGGAGGATTGTCTCTCTTTGAATAGGAAAAGAAGTTCTAGAATATCCCGGTATGTTAATTTTTTGCCCATTTAAGAAATTTATGGCTAAATTTCGTTCAAGAAAGATAGAAAGATAGTTATGTCAGCAAATAAGGCCTTTCACAATGCATTGGCTCGCACATTACCCTAACTAGATAAGATACGCCACACTACAAGAAATCTGCCATAAGTTGACAAAAATAAGGTGTCACTGAAACGTCACTGATGGCTGCTTGTGACGTTACCGTGACGCTTTTCAAAACGTCGAAAGCTGGGAGTCAGCAGTGAGTGCTTAAGACGTTTCACTTGAAAACGTCGTAGAGCTTTGTGACGTTTTAAAATGTCGACGGCATGACGTTCCCAAAACGTCATGGGCACCTGCCCCCGAGTCCAGCGTAGCAATCCGACGTGGCAAAATTGTGACGAATTAGAAACGTCGTTATCTGAATTCAGCCCGGTCCATTCAGCTTCTTATGTGGGCTGAGCCTATTAGTTCTGATTATATTTTTCGGCTTTGTTGGGCCTTGGCCCGTAACTGGCCCAATTACCTCAGCCTTTTTAGCTTATTTTTTTCAACGGCCTTTTTAGCTGCTGTACTTACTGGGCCTGGGCCAATTTTCATTGGGCCGTGTCCTTTTTAGGACCCATTACACTTTTGGGCCGTGGCCTTTTTAGGACCCATTACAGTTTTGGGCCGTGCCCTTTTTAGGACCCATTACACTTTTGGGCCTTGGCCTTTTTAGGGTCCATTATGGTTTTGGGCCTTGGCCTTTTAGGGTCCATTAAGATTTTGGGCCTAAGCCTTTATAGGGTCCACAAAGGTTTTGGGCCTCAGCCTTTTTGGGGTCCATAAAGATATTGGGCCTTGGCCTTTTTGGGTCCATAAAAGTTATGGGCTTTGGCCTTTTTACTGTCCTGCAAGTTTTTTGGGCTTCGGCCTTTTTTGCCTTTTCAACTCCCATTTTTCGAAAATGCAATTAATTATTTGTTGGGCTCTAGCCTTTTAAGAGCCCATATATTTCTAGGCTACTTTGGGCCTTGGCCTTTTAAGACCCCACAATAGCCCAACAGTGCATATATTAAACTAAGAAATTCAACAGCAAAATATAAAAGACAACATTTCAAATCTGCAAATTTCACAGCAGAGTGACAGCAGCAACATGACCAGGTTCACAGATTCACCAACATGTCAAGAAAGTTCACAGATTCACAGTAAGAAGTTCACAGATATGACCAAGTTATTGTCACGCTGCCAGGATATGACCAAGTTCCATGGCGGGACACAAAAAAGGGATGCGACCAGCAGCAGGAGCTAATTCGCAGATGCTCCGAAGATGGACATCATGTGAGCAAGCCTCCTATCACTTTCCTCAGTCCGCTTGAGGAGCTCCATGTAGTCCTTGTCACGCTGAGCTTGTGCGGCTTCATTTGCCGCTTGCTTCTCCTTCTGGGCAGCTGCTTCTTCCATGATGGCAGCAAACTGCTGCTTCATCTGTTCAGCTTCCTCCTGGGACCTCTTCAGCTGTGCTTCCAGGTCATGAACATGCGCCGATACAGCAGCTGCGGTGGGCTTGTTGAGCTTGACAGTGGAACTGGGCTGAAGTCCAGCATTCTTCAGGAAAGTGCTGTGCTTGGCTTCCTTGCTAAGAACCTTTGCAACAACAGCGACTGCAGACCTTGGCGGTGCACCTTCTGGCACAGGAATAGCCAACTCAGCTTCCATATCAGCCTGGAGATCCATTTCCAAAAGATTCATCAATTCAGGAAACGCACAGGTCCAAGAATGGTTCACAAAAGTGAAATGAACAAGTCACTTACTATTGCAGCTAGAGCTTCCTCAGAGAAACCATCCTTCTTGCTGTGATGGGTCGCCTTAAAGATGTCGACTGCATCTAGCTCTTCACCTCTGCGCTCCTCCCTCTGGAAATGATGTTCACCAAGAATCAGAACATAAGCTTGTGGAGACAAGAGTAAGATGCAAAAGGAAATTCTGTAAGAGTGTTCTTACAGTTGCATACAGATGAGCAGCATAGCTACGAGAGCCAGTCTTTTGGCCAAATTTGACCGCAGCACGACTGTCCTTGTTCTTGGTACATGTGTTCTGCAGAAGGGCACAATCATGATATTCAGTAATGTGCACACTATAACGATGAGCATCATGTCTACCATGCAAGCACTAATGACTGCAACTGAAGCAAAGAACATACCCTGTGTCTTGGGGTTACCCACAGAGCAGTTAGAGCTTCCCATTCTTCATCTGAGACATCCTTAACAGGGGACTTGATGCTGACTTCATTTGCTGGTACTTTGTCGAAGTAGTCCCTTTTCAGGATGTAGCGCCTGTTCTTCGACACTTTCCGCAGTACGTCATAGCAAGCCTTCTGGATGACTTCCGACTCTGTGTCCATGTTGAAATTTGCCTACAAAGCAAACAAGGGCAAGGACGAGGTTAGTTATCATGAACTATGAACAATCAAGCAAGCACTCCTATCATCTAACAAATGAACTGGTGATGAAGAAGATTACCCCCATCTTTCCAACAAAGTCGGCCAACAAATTCTCATCCCTCTTGTACAACTTGAAATGCGGAAGGAGCGGCATCTGGCCTCTTGCAAGCATTCCACCCTCCGATGCAAACTTGGCAGCAGGCAAAGGCTTCTCAGGACGTTTCAGCCCTGGAGGAATCTCAATGGTAAGCTTGACTCCCATCCCCTTGCAAATCTGCTCCAGCCCGGTGCCCTTCCTTTTACGGCCACCTGCAGCAGTGGTTCCACCTGAATAGCATACATACAAAGATCATGTCAGAAAGCAGCACCCACAACCAAAAGAGTTTATAAAGATAAACAAAAAAGGCAGTAGATAGTGTGGACAGCTGTCCAACAAAAACTTGCCTTCATCATCCTCAGGATCAAGAAAACCATCAGAATCAAAGTGCTGATGGACCATGACATCAGATGCAGTAGGACCTGTGTCCCTGCGAACAGTGCTTGCTTCATCGATCCTTTCATCAATCTGCGGTGAGCTACTGCGATTGTTGCGGGGCGGAGTATCTTCATTGTTGGTTGCAGACGCTTCACTTGATGTCCTCCTGGTGGCTCTTTTGGAAGGAGCTTCAGCAACAGGTTCCAGATGCCTCTTTCTCCCTCCTGGAGCATCAGCAAACACTCTAACAGGAGGCATTGAACTTTGTTCCTTTTGCAACCTCTTACTCCTCCTCCCTGGGCTTGTCTTTCTAACAGAAGCCTTTTTCTTTCTACTCTTGGGATCCTTCAATGCCTCGCAAAAATAGCAAAACAAAATGGCATTACATCACAGGTTATAGCAAAACATAAATAAGAAAACAGATACAAGTAATGCCAGCCCTCCAAAGATGATAAGCAGAATGCACCTTCTCAATGTGTTCCCCTATACTCCCTTCAACCTCCCCATCCTCCTGGTCAACCAATTGGTCATTGCTCGGATGAAGCAACCATGGACTGCTTGCATATAGCAAGCAAGATCGGCAGCAGGTAATCATATAGGGACTGCAAAACCAAATCTACCTACAGAGCCTGAGCCAGGCAAGATCCGCAGCAATCATCGACTGGTTGCTGCAAGAACATGAAAAGCAAGATCCGAAGCAACCATGGACTGGTTGCAGCAAGAACCATGACAGGCCGAGCAACCCTGACCCTGGACAAGCCAAGGAAACAAGCCATGCCACGAAATCCCTAACCCTAACCATGCCATGCCAAGCAAACCGTAACCCTAGCCATGGCCGACAAAACCCTAAGCAGGCCAAGAAAAGGCCATAGATCGAAGAGGGGGGGGGGTCGGGTTGAGGAGGGAACTCGCCTGAAGATCTTGTGGCGAGCGTCTACGCACGCGCGGCCGTCGTCGGCGGGTAGCTCTCCGCTCGTCCGCTCGTCGGAGCGCCGCTCGTCGGTGGCCGTCGGCGGGTGGGGATGAGCGGAGTGGGAGGGGAATTGGGGTTCGTATTGCACCGGAGTGGGAGGGGAATTGAGGGAGCTCGTACGGGATTTGACTGAAATGTCCCTCCTTTCCAGCTTAGGTTAGTGGCGTTTCGGACATTTGCCCTCCTTTCCAGCTTAGGTTAGTGGCGGGCGGATTCAAAACATTTCGCTGGAGCTGGCGGGTGATACGTCTCCAACATATCGATAATTTCTTATGTTCCATGCCACTTTATTGATGATACCTACATGTTTTATGCACATTATATGTCATATTTATGCATTTTGGAACTAACCTATTAACAAGATGCCGAAGAGCCATTTTTTTTCTGCTGTTTTTGGTTTCAGAAATCCTAGTAAAGAAATATTCTCGGAATTGGACGAAACTTTCGCCCAGGGTCCTATTTTTGCACGAAGCTTCCAGAAGACCGAAGAGATAACGAAGTGGGGCCACGAGGCGGCCGGAGGGTGGCCGGCGCGGCCCAGCCCTGGCCGCGCCGACCTACCTCCTGGGCCCTCGTGTGGCCCCCGCGTTGACCCTCCGCCTACTTAAAGCTTCCGTCGCGAACCCCGTCTGAGAGCCACGATACGGAAAACCTTACAGACGCCGCCACCGCGAATCCCATCTCGGGGGATTCGGAGATCGCCTCCGCACCCTGGGAGAGTTCATCTCCCGGAGGACTCTACACCGCCATGGTCGCCTCCGGAGTGATGAGTGAGTAGTTCACCCCTGGACCATGGGTCCATAGCGGTAGCTAGATGGTCGTCTTCTCCTTGTTGTGCTTCATTGTTGGATCTTGTGAGCTGCCTAACATGATCAAGATCATCTATCTGTAATTCTATATGTTGTGTTTGTCGGGATCCGATGGATAGAGAGTACTATGATTATGGTGATTATCAATCTATTGTTCATGTGTTGTTTATGATCTTGCATGCTCTCAGTTACTAGTAGAGGCTCTGGCCAAGTTTTTACTCTTAACTCCAAGAGGGAGTATTTATGCTCGATAGTGGGTTCATGCCTTCATTGACACCTGGACATGACAGAAAGTTCTAAGGTTGTGATGTCTTGTTGCCACTAGGGATAAAACATTGATTCTATGTCTAAGGATGTAGTTGTTGATTACATTACGCACCATACTTAATGCAATTGTCTGTTTGCTTTGCAACTTAATACTGGAGGGGTTCGGATGATAACCGAAGGTGGACTTTTTAGGCGTAGATGCAGTTGGATGGCGGTCTATGTACTTTGTCGTAATGCCCGATTAAATCTCACTATATTTATCATATCATGTATATGCATTGTTATGCCTTTCTCTATTTGTCAATTGCCCGTAATTTGTTCACCCAACATGCTTTTATCTTATGGGAGAGACACCTCTAGTGAACTGTGGACCCGGTCCTATTCTTTACATAGCATACAATCTACTGCAATACTTGTGTTACTGTTTTCTTTGCAAACATCTTCCACTCAATACGTTTAATCCTTTGTTACGGCAAGCCGGTGAGATTGACAACCTCACTGTTTCGTTGGGGCAAAGTACTTGGGTTGTGTTGTGCAGGTTCCGCGTTGGCGCAGGAATCCCTGGTGTTGCGCCGCATCACATTTCGCGACCATCAACCTTCAACGTGCTTCTTGGCTCCTACTGGTTCGATTAAACCTTGGTTTCATGCTGAGGGAAAACTTGCCCCGTGCGCATCATACCTTCCTCTTGGGGTTCCCAACGGACGTGTACATCTACGCGCATCAAGCACTTTTTCTGGCGCCGTGCCGAGACCTGAAGAAAGAAAAATTACACCATAGAGAATTGCCTCCCACGCAACACACTTTTTCTGGCGCCGTTGCGGGATCAAGACACGCTGCAAGGGGAGTCTCCACTTCTCAATCTCTTTACTTTGTTTTTGTCTTGCTTTATTTTATTTACTACTTTGTTTGCTGCACTAAATCAAAATACAAAAAAAAAATTAGTTGCTAGTTTTACTTTATTTATTGTCTTGCTCTCCATATCAAAAACACAAAAAAAATTAGTTACTTGTCTTTACTTTATTTGCCTAGTTTACTTTATTCCTGTTATCATGAGTAATCCTGAGGTTGAAGTTCGTTCTTTTAAGCAACAAGGTGGAGAAAGTTTTAAAGATGCTTGGTATAGAATTAGTAATGCTCATCAAAGGTGCATTAAGAAACACTCCACCACTATCCTTCTTAGGAACTTTTATGTTGGTTTATCTAGTTGGAATAGATATGTTCTTGATACTCTTTCGGGAGGTAATTTCCTAGGTACTCCCGCTCTAGAAGCTAGTTGCATCATTGAGAGTCTAGTTGGAATACCACCTGTTAATGAAGTTAAAATTGAAATCTCTCTTGAGGATGTTATGAAAAAGTTGGAAACCATAGAGAAAAATTTTCCAAGTATTGAAACTAAATTAGAAATGTTATTGGATAAAACTGATGAACTTGATAAATCCCTAGGAGGAATTGATGAAAGAATTAGTGTCCTAGGAACTTGTGTTATCCATGATAATCAAACCAATAGGATTGATGAACTTGAAAAAGCCATGGGAACCTTGGGTTCAACCTTTTCTTCTCTCAAGTATAATGAGAAAGCTTATGTGGGTAAAGAGCAAAAATTCATGTACGCCTCTAAAGTGCCTAAACAAAAGAATTACTATAGGCCTAAAATTGCTAAAACCCCTAGCACCACCATAGAAAATTTAGATAATGGAGCACCTAAAGTACCCTCTGCAACAAGTTGTGTTTGCATGAAAAATAATAATGTTGATGCTTCTACTCTCGATGTTACTTGATTTGCACTTTGCGCCTAGCTGAAAGGCGTTAAAGAAAAGCGCTTATGGGAGACAACCCATGTTTTTACCTACAGCAATTTTTTGTTTTATTGAGTCTTGGAAGTTGTTTACTACTGTAGCAACCTCTCCTTATCATGTTTTTGTGCCAAGTGAAGTTTCTATGTCAAAGTTGATGTTATATTTGGGATCGCTGCGCAGAAACAGCATTGCTGTCTGTCACGAATCTGGGCACAGTTCTCTGTAGAAAATTCGAAAAAATCTGCCAATTTACGGCGTGATCCTCAGATGTACGCAACTTTCATTAGTTTTGAGTTTTTCCATTTGAGCAAGTCTGGTGCCAACTTTAAATTCGTCTTTACGGACTGTTCTGTTTTTGACAGATTCTGCCTTTTATTTCGCATTGCCTCTTTTGCTATGTTGGATTTATTTCTTTGATCCATTAATGTCCAGTAGCATTATGCAATGTCCAGAAGTGAAAATAATGATTGTGTCACCTCTGAATGAGTGAATTATTAATTGTGCACTAACCCTCTAATGAGTTTGCTTGAAGTTTGGTGTGAAGGAAGTTTTCAAGGGTCAAGAGAGGAGAATGATATACTATGATCAAGAGGAGTGAAAGATCTAAGCTTGGGGATGCCCCGTGGTTCACCCCTGCATATTTTAAGAAGACTCAGCGTCTAAGCTTGGGGATGCCCAAGGCATCCCCTTCTTCATCGACAACATCATCAGGTTCCTCCCCTGAAACTATATTTTTATTCAATCACATCTTGTGTTCTTTACTTGGAGCGTCGGTTTGTTTTTGTTTTTGTTTTTGTTTGAATAAGATGGATCCTATCATTCACTTTGTGGGAGAGAGACACGCTCCGCTGTTGCATATGGACACATGTGTCCTTAGGCTTTACTCATAATGTTCAAGGCGAAGTTTCTTCTTCGTTAAATTGTTATATGGTTGGAATTGGAAAATGCTACATGTAGTAATTCTAAAATGTCTTGGATAATGTGATACTTGGCAATTGTTGTGCTCATGTTTAAGCTCTTGCATCATATGCTTTGCACCCATTAATGAAGAAATACATAGAGCTTGCTAAAATCTGATTTGCATATTTGGTTTCTCTAAGGTCTAGATAATATCTAGTATTGAGTTTTGAACAACAAGGAAGACAGTGTAGAGTCTTATAATGTTTACAATATGTCTTTTATGTGAGTTTTGCTGCACTTGTTCATCCTTGAGTTTGCTTCAAATAACCTTGCTAGCCTAAACCTTGTATCGAGAGGGAATACTTCTCATGCATCCAAAATCCTTGAGCCAACTACTATGCCATTTGTGTCCACCATACCTACCTACTACATGGTATTTCTCCGCCATTCCAAAGTAAATTGCTTGAGTGCTACCTTTAAAATTCCATCATTCACCTTTGCAATATATAGCTCATGGGACAAAATAGCCTTAAAAACTATCGTAGTATTGAATATGTACTTATGCACTTTATATTTTATTAAGTTGCTTGTTGTGCGATAACCATGCTTCTGGGGAACGCCATCAACTATTGTTGAATATCATGTGAGTTGCTATGCATGTCCGTCTTGTCTGAAGGTCTATCATTTTAGTGGTTGGAGCATGCAAAATTGTTAGAGAAGAACATTGGGCCGCTAACTAAAGCCATGAACCATGGTGGAAGTTTCAGTTTGGACATATATCCTCAATCTCATATGAGAATAATAACTTTGCTACATGCTTATGCATTTAAGAGGAGTCCATTATCTGTTGTCCATGTTGTCCCGGTATGGATGTCTAAGTTGAGAATAATCAAAAGCGAAAATCCGAAATGCGAGCATTCTCCTTAGACCTTTGTACAGGCGGCATGGAGGTACCCCTTTGTGACACTTGGTTGAAACATGGCATGCGAAGATCCGGTAGTCCAAGCTAAGTAGGACGAGGTGCGGGCACTATTAGTATACTATGCATGAGGCTTGCAACTTGTAAGATATAATTTTCATAACTCATATGCTTTATTACTACCGTTGACAAAATTGTTTCATGTTTTCAAAATAAAAGCTCTAGCACAAATACAGCAATCGATGCTTTCCTCTTTGAAGGACCATTCTTTTACTTTTATTGTTGAGTCAGTTTACCTATCTCCTTCCACCTTAAGAAGCAAACACTTGTGTGAACTGTGCATTGATTCCTACATACTTGCATATTGCACTTGTTATATTACTTTATGTTGACAATATCCATGAGATATACATGTTACAAGTTGAAAGCAACCGCTGAAACTTAATCTTCCTATGTGTTGCTTCAATACCTTTACTTTGATTTATTGCTTTATGAGTTAACTCTTATGCAAGACTTATTGATGCTTGTCTTGAAGTACTATTCATGAAAAGTCTTTGCTTTATGATTCAGTTGTTTACTCATGTCATTACCTTTGCTTTGATCGCTGCATTCATTACATATGTTTACAAATAGTATGATCAAGATTATGATGGCATGTCACTTCAGAAATTATCTTTGTTATCGTTTTACCTGCTCGGGACGAGCAGAACTAAGCTTGGGGATGCTGATACGTCTCCAACGTATCGATAATTTCTTATGTTCCATGCCACTTTATTGATGATACCTACATGTTTTATGCACATTATATGTCATATTTATGCATTTTACTGGAACTAACCTATTAACAAGATGCCAAAGAGCCAGTTGCTTTTTTGCTGTTTTTGGTTTCAGAAATCCTAGTAAAGAAATATTCTCGGAATTGGACGAAACTTTCGCCCGGGGTCCTATTTTTGCACGAAGCTTCCGAAGACCGAAGAGATAACGAAGTGGGGCCACGAGGCGGCCAGAGGGGTGGCCGGCGGCCAGTGCCCCGCCGCGCCGACCTACCTCCTGGGCCCCTCGTGTGGCCCCCGCGTTGACCCTCCGCCTGCTTAAAGCTTCCGTCGCGAAACCCCCGCAGAGCCACGATACGGAAAACCTGAGACGCCGCCGCCGCGAATCCCATCTCGGGATTCGGAGATCGCCTCCGGCACCCTGCGGAGAGGGGATTCATCTCCCGGAGGACTCTACACCGCCATGGTCGCCTCCGGAGTGATGAGTGAGTAGTTCACCCTGGACCATGGGTCCATAGCAGTAGCTAGATGGTCGTCTTCTCCTTGTTGTGCTTCATTGTTGGATCTTGTGAGCTGCCTAACATGATCAAGATCATCTATCGTAATTCTATATGTTGTGTTTGTCGGGATCCGATGGATAGAGAGTACTATGATTATGGTGATTATCAATCTATTGTTCATGTGTTGTTTATGATCTTGCATGCTCTCCGTTACTAGTAGAGGCTCTGGCCAAGTTTTTACTCTTAACTCCAAGAGGGAGTATTTATGCTCGATAGTGGGTTCATGCCTTCATTGACACCTGGGACAGTGACAGAAAGTTCTAAGGTTGTGATGTGTTTGCCACTAGGGATAAAACATTGATTCTATGTCTAAGGATGTAGTTGTTGATTACATTACGCACCATACTTAATGCAATTGTCTGTTGCTTTGCAACTTAATCTTGGGGGTTCGGATGATAACACGAAGGTGGACTTTTTAGGCGTAGATGCAGTTGGATGGCGGTCTATGTACTTTGTCGTAATGCCCGATTAAATCTCACTATATTTATCATATCATGTATATGCATTGTTATGCCTTTCTCTATTTGTCAATTGCCCGACTGTAATTTGTTCACCCAACATGCTTTTATCTTATGGGAGAGACACCTCTAGTGAACTGTGGACCCCGGTCCTATTCTTTACATAGCATACAATCTACTGCAATACTTGTGTTTGTTTTCTTTGCAAACATCTTCCACTCGATACGTTTAATCCTTTGTTACAGCAAGCCGGTGAGATTGACAACCTCACTGTTTCGTTGGGGCAAAGTACTTGGGTGTGTTGTGCAGGTTCCGCGTTGGCGCCGGAATCCCTGGTGTTGCGCCGCATCACATTTCGCGACCATCAACCTTCAACGTGCTTCTTGGCTCCTTGGTTCGATTAAACCTTGGTTTCATCTGAGGGAAACTTGCTGTGCGCATCATACCTTCCTCTTGGGGTTCAAAACATTTACATCTGGCGCTGGCGGGAGAAGCTGGGCGGGAGAGTTTTGGGGTTTTGGAGGGTTTTGGGGTTTTGGAGGGAATTTTTGGGGCTTTTTTGTGCAAAACAATAATAATTAAATGCGCAATAATGCATATAATTTGGTGTAGATTAAAATATTTTTAAAAACAGAATATCATGTAATTAAACGTGTGTCACCTTCATTCCTTTAATGATAATAATATAGGGATATATGAAACTCCTAGAATCCTTAATAATTAAATTATTTAAAAAAATCAGAAAATGTTTGGTTAATTAGGTCAAATAATATATGTCTCTTGCACACACTAATTATATGCTTATCATAAGGCATATGCAAGCTTTATCCCATTCTATATACATCAAGATTCCGAACGTGGCAGTTCGATCGTGAAGGATTCTAGCTCCTAGCTAGAATGTACGTCGTCTCCGCTCGACTTTTTGGCTCCGTTTAATTTGCCAACTGCGCAAAAAGGGGCCGCCGGGACATGCGGTATGGCCGTACCGGGCGCGCGCGTGCACCCATCCGCCAACGCGCGAAACGGAAAACATTTAGCACATAAAATGACGCGTCCTAGACCTAAAAACATTTTTCACTCCATTTATTGAGCCAAGGAAAGTGTGGCCCCAGTTCAAATCCTCCCGGTCAGTTTCCAGCGGATTCGGCGGGACACCGCAGGAAGCGGGAGGGATTCCCAGATGGCTACCGCGCACATACGGCATGTGATAGGTGGTGCGTAGGAGGTATCGTACCGCTGCGCGGAGGACTCGCGCAATACTAAAATGCGCACCATGTAGCTCCTTCACAAAAAAGCCCTTCCGGCACCCCGAAAATGGAAAAACCGTCGCCCGTGGTTCGGATTGGAAATCCGCGATAGGGGCCTTGCTTCCCATCCTAAGGTCCACGCACGTGCCAAATATGGCCTCGTTCCGACAAACTATGTGGTGAAACGGGCCGTTTCCTACTCATTTCCCCTAAAAGCCATAGAACTCCGGACGTGATAGCCCTATTCGCGAAGGGTTTTTCAAGATAATTGCCGTATCCCAATTCCGTCTTTTGAAGTGGTTACTAGGACACATAAAATGACGCCACGCGGCTCCGCTCGATTTTTTGGCTCCGTTTAATTTGCCAACTGCGCAAAACGGGGCCGCCGGGACATGCGGTATGGCCGTACCGGGCGCGCGTGCACCCGTCCGCCAACGCGCGGGAAAACATTTAGCACATAAAATGACGCGTCCTAGACCTAAAAACATTTTCCCCTCCATTTATTGAGCCAAGGAAAGTGTGGCCCCAGTTCAAATCCGGTTAGTTTCCAGATTCGGCGGGACACCGCAGGAAGCGGGAGGGATTCCCAGATGGCTACCGCGTGCATACGGCATGTGATAGGTGGTGCGTAGGAGGTATCCTGCCGCTGCGCGGAGGTCTCGCGCAATACTAAAATGCGCACCATGTAGCTCCTTCACAAAAAAAGCCCTTCCGGCACCCCGAAAATGGAAAAACCGTCGCCCGTGGTTCGGTTGGAAATCCGCGACAGGGGCCTTGCTTCACATCCTAAGGTGCACGCACGTGCCAAATATGGCCTCGTTCCGACAAACTATGTGGTGAAACGGGCCGTTTCCTACTCATTTCCCCTAAAAGCCATAGAACTCCGGACGTGATAGCCCTATTCGTGAAGGGTTTTTCAAGATAATTTCCGTATCCCAATTCCGTCTTTTGAAGTGGTTACTAGGACACATAAAATGACGCCACGCGGCTCCGCTCGATTTTTTGGCTCCGTTTAATTTGCCAACTGCGCAAAACGGGGCCGCCGGGACATGCGGTATGGCCGTACCGGGCGCGCGCGTGCACCCATCCGCCAACGCGCGAAACGGAAAACATTTAGCACATAAAATGACGCGTCCTAGACCTAAAAACATTTTCCCCTCCATTTATTGAGCCAAGGAAAGTGTGGCCCCAGTTCAAATCCGGTCAGTTTCCAGCGGATTCGGCGGGACACCGCAGGAAGCGGGAGGGATTCCCAGATGGCTACCGCGCGCATACGACATGTGATAGGTGGTGCGTAGGAGGTATCCTGCCGCTGCGCGGAGGTCTCGCGCAATACTAAAATGCGCACCATGTAGCTCCTTCACAAAAAAAGCCCTTCCGGCACCCCGAAAATGGAAAAACCATCGCCCGTGGTTCGGATTGGAAATCCGCGACAGGGGCCTTGCTTCCCATCCTAAGGTCCACGCACGTGCCAAATATGGCCTCGTTCCGACAAACTATGTGGTGAAACGGGCCGTTTCCTACTCATTTCCTAAAAGCCATAGAACTCCGGACGTGATAGCCCTACTCGTGAAGGGTTTTTCAAGATAATTGCCGTATCCCAATTCCGTCTTTTGAAGTGGTTACTAGGACACATAAAATGACGCCACGCGGCTCCGCTCGATATTTTTCCGTTTAATTTGCCAACTGCGCAAAACGGGCCGCGGGACATGCGGTATGGCCGTACCGGGCGCGCGCGTGCACCCGTCCGCCAACGCGCGAAACGGAAAACATTTAGCACATAAAATGACGCGTCCTAGACCTAAAAACATTTTCCCCTCCATTTATTGAGCCAAGGAAAGTGTGGCCCCAGTTCAAATCCGGTCAGTTTCCAGCGGATTCGGCGGGACACCGCAGGAAGCGGAGGGATTCCCAGATGGCTACCGCGCGCATACGGCATGTGATAGGTGGTGCATAGGAGGTATCCTGCCGCTGCGGGGTCTCGCGCAATACTAAAATGCGCACCATGTAGCACCTTCACAAAAAAGCCCTTCCGGCACCCGAAAATGGAAAAACCGTCGCCCGTGGTTCGGATTGGAAATCGGCGGGCCTTGCTTCCCATCCTAAGGTGCACGCACGTGCCAAATATGGCCTCGTTCCGACAAACTATGTGGTGAAACGGGCCGTTTCCTACTCATTTCCCCTAAAAGCCATAGAA
The DNA here is from genome assembly GCA_030979885.1 of Lolium multiflorum. Taxonomy (NCBI): domain Eukaryota; kingdom Viridiplantae; phylum Streptophyta; class Magnoliopsida; order Poales; family Poaceae; genus Lolium; species Lolium multiflorum. The sequence goes on from CM061750.1 coordinate 167,456,705, forward strand.
CTCCGGACGTGATAGCCCTACTCGTGAAGGGTTTTTCAAGATAATTGCCGTATCCCAATTCCGTCTTTTGAAGTGGTTACTAGGACACATAAAATGACGCCACGCGGCTCCGCTCGATTTTTTGGCTCCGTTTAATTTGCCAACTGCGCAAAACGGGGCCGCCGGGACATGCGGTATGGCCGTACCGGGCGCGCGCGTGCACCCGTCCGCCAACGCGCGAAACGGAAAACATTTAGCACATAAAATGACGCGTCCTAGACCTAAAAACATTTTCCCTCCATTTATTGAGCCAAGGAAAGTGTGGCCCCAGTTCAAATCCGGTCAGTTTCCAGCGGATTCGGCGGGACACCGCAGGAAGCCGGAGGGATTCCCAGATGGCTACCGCGCGCATACGGCATGTGATAGGTGGTGCGTAGGAGGTATCCTGCCGCTGCGCGGAGGTCTCGCGCAATACTAAAATGCGCACCATGTAGCTCCTTCACAAAAAAAGCCCTTCCGGCACCCCGAAAATGGAAAAACCGTCGCCCGTGGTTCGGATTGGAAATCCGCGACAGGGGCCTTGCTTCCCATCCTAAGGTGCACGCACGTGCCAAATATGGCCTCGTTCCGACAAACTATGTGGTGAAACGGGTCGTTTCCTACTCATTTCCCCTAAAAGCCATAGAACTCCGGACGTGATAGCCCTATTCGTGAAGGGTTTTTCAAGATAATTGCCGTATCCCAATTCCGTCTTTTGAAGTGGTTACTAGGACACATAAAATGACGCCACGCGGCTCCGCTCGATTTTTTGGCTCCCTTTGGCACATATACCCGCAGCTAGAGCCATTATCACACGATCGAGGGTGTGCCTGATCTACTGGTTAGGGTTTGGTGTAGGGTTAGGGCTAGGGTTTAGGGGGTAGGGCTAGGGTTTAGGTTAAAGGTAAGTATTTATGGTTAGGTATATGTTTAGGGTATAGGGTTAGGGTTAGGGTTTATGATGCATGGTTCTGCAGCTCCGGTGTCGTGGTTTAGGGTTTTAGAGAGGTTTTAGTGCTCGAAGCCTCCCCAGTTTAGGGTTTAGGGTTTAGGGGAGCTACTTTTGCACCATTAGACCTTGAACCACACTTTTACACATATGATAGGTCCACATGCAAGATTTGGTGGGGTTCCGGTGCTCCGGCGGTCGTTCTCCCCTCCTTCCCCCAAAAGAGCGGAACGTGTGCCCCGGCGGGTCTACCCCCCTAGATTTCTCCGCACGAGGGTGCACCAATGTAACTTTTCATTCTTTTAGGTTTTTTAGGACATATACACATGGAGAACCAAGATTGGGACCCTTTGGCACATATACCCGCAGCTAGAGCCATTATCACACGATCGAGGGTGTGCCTGATCTACTGGTTAGGGTTTGGTGTAGGGTTAGGGCTAGGGTTTAGGGGTAGGGCTAGGGTTTAGGTTAAAGGTAAGTATTTATGGCTAGGTATATGTTTAGGGTATAGGGTTAGGGTTAGGGTTTATGATGCATGGTTCTGCAGCTCCGGTGTCGTGGTTTAGGGTTTTAGAGGGGTTTTAGTGCTCGAAGCCTCCCCAGTTTAGGGTTTAGGGTTTAGGGGAGCTACTTTTGCACCATTAGACTTTGCACCACACTTTGACACATATCATAGGTCCACATGCAAGATTTGGTGGGGTTCCGGTGCTCCGGCGGTCGTTCTCCCCTCCTTCCCCCAAAACAACGGAACGTGTGCCCCGGTCTACCCCCTAGATTTCTCCGCGCGAGGGTGCACCAATGTAACTTTTCATTCTTTTAGGTTTGATTAGGACATATACACATGGAGAACCAAGATTGGGACCCTTTGGCACATATACCCGCAGCTAGAGCCATTATCACACGATCGAGGGTGTGCCTGATCTACTGGTTAGGGTTTGGTGTAGGGTTAGGGCTAGGGTTTAGGGGTAGGGCTAGGGTTTAGGTTAAAGGTAAGTATTTATGGTTAGGTATATGTTTAGGGTATAGGGTTAGGGTTAGGGTTTATGATGCATGGTTCTGCAGCTCCGGTGTCGTGTGGTTTAGGGTTTTAGAGGGGTTTTAGTGCTCGAAGCCTCCCCAGTTTAGGGTTTAGGGTTTAGGGGAGCTACTTTTGCACCATTAGACCTTGAACCACACTTTGACACATATCATAGGTCCACATGCAAGATTTGGTGGGGTTCGGTGCTCCGGCGGTCGTTCTCCCCTCCTTCCCCCAATGGAACGTGTGCCCCGGCGGGTCTACCCCCTAGATTTCTCCGCGCGGGTGCACCAATGTAACTTTTCATTCTTTTAGGTTTTTAGGACATATACACATGGAGAACCAAGATTGGGACCCTTTGGCACATATACCCGCAGCTAGAGCCATTATCACACGATCGAGGGTGTGCCTGATCTACTGGTTAGGGTTTGGTGTAGGGTTAGGGCTAGGGTTTAGGGGTAGGGCTAGGGTTTAGGTTAAAGGTAAGTATTTATGGTTAGATATATGTTTAGGGTATAGGGTTAGGGTTAGGGTTTATGATGCATGGTTCTAGCTCCGGTGTCGTGGTTTAGGGTTTTAGAGGGGTTTAGTGCTCGAAGCCTCCCGTTTGGGGTTTAGGGTTTAGGGGAGCTACTTTTGCACCATTAGACCTTGCACCACACTTTGACACATATCATAGGTCCACATGTAAGATTTGGTGGGGTTCCGGTGCTCCGGCGGTCGTTCTCCCCCTCCTTCCCCCAAAACAGCGGAACGTGTGCCCGGCGGGTCTACCCCCTAGATTTCTCCGCGCGAGGTGCACCAATGTAACTTTTCATTCTTTTAGGTTTGTTTAGGACATATACACATGGAGAACCAATATTGGGACCCTTTGGCACATATACCCGCAGCTAGAGCCATTATCACACGATCGAGGGTGTGCCTGATCTACTGGTTAGGGTTTGGTGTAGGGTTAGGGCTAGGGTTTAGGGGGTAGGGCTAGGGTTTAGGTTAAAGGTAAGTATTTATGGTTAGATATATGTTTAGGGTATAGGGTTAGGGTTAGGGTTTATGATGCATGGTTCTGCAGCTCCGGTGTCGTGGTTTAGGGTTTTAGAGGGGTTTTAGTGCTCGAAGCCTCCCCAGTTTGGGGTTTAGGGTTTAGGGGAGCTACTTTTGCACCATTAGACCTTGCACCACACTTTGACACATATCATAGGTCCACATGCAAGATTTGGTGGGGTTCGGTGCTCCGGCGGTCGTTCTCCCCCTCCTTCCCCAAAACAGGGAACGTGTGCCCCGGCGGGTCTACCCCCCTAGATTTCTCCGCGCGAGGTGCACCAATGTAACTTTTCATTCTTTTAGGTTTGTTTAGGACATATACACATGGAGAACCAAGATTGGGACCCTTTGGCACATATACCCGCAGCTAGAGCCATTATCACACGATCGATCGAGGTGTGCCTGATCTACTGGTTAGGGTTTGGTGTAGGGTTAGGGCTAGGGTTTAGGGGTAGGGCTAGGGTTTAGGTTAAAGGTAAGTATTTATGGTTAGGTATATGTTTAGGGTATAGGGTTAGGGTTAGGGTTTATGATGCATGGTTCTGCAGCTCCGGTGTCGTGGTTTAGGGTTTTAGAGGGGTTTTAGTGCTCGAAGCCTCCCCAGTTTAGGGTTTAGGGTTTAGGGGAGCTACTTTTGCACCATTAGACCTTGCACCACACTTTGACACATATCATAGGTCCACATGCAAGATTTGGTGGGGTTCCGGTGCTCCGGCGGTCGTTCTCCCCCTCCTTCCCCCAAAACAGAACGTGTGCCCCGGCGGGTCTACCCCCTAGATTTCTCCGCGCGAGGGTGCACCAATGTAACTTTTCATTCTTTTAGGTTTGTTTAGGACATATACACATGGAGAACCAAGATTGGGACCCTTTGGCACATATACCCGCAGCTAGAGCCATTATCACACGATCGAGGGTGTTGATCTACTGGTTAGGGTTTGGTGTAGGGTTAGGGCTAGGGTTTAGGGGGTAGGGCTAGGGTTTAGGCTAAAGGTAAGTATTTATGGTTAGGTATATGTTTAGGGTATAGGGTTAGGGTTAGGGTTTATGATGCATGGTTCTGCAGCTCCGGTGTCGTGGTTTAGGGTTTTAGAGGGGTTTTAGTGCTCGAAGCCTCCCTTTAGGGTTTAGGGTTTAGGGGAGCTACTTTTGCACCATTAGACCTTGAACCACACTTTGACACATATCATAGGTCCACATGCAAGATTTGGTGGGGTTCCGGTGCTCCGGCGGTCGTTCTCCCCCTCCTTCCCCCAAAACAGCGGAACGTGTGCCCCGGACCCCCCTAGATTTCTCCGCGCGAGGTGCACCAATTTAACTTTTCATTCTTTTAGGTTTTTTAGGACATATACACATGGAGAACCAAGATTGGGACCCTTTGGCACATACACGCAGCTAGAGCCATTATCACACGATCGAGGGTGTGCCTGATCTACTGGTTAGGGTTTGGTGTAGGGTTAGGGCTAGGGTTTAGGGGGTAGGGCTAGGGTTTAGGTTAAAGGTAAGTATTTATGGTTAGATATATGTTTAGGGTATAGGGTTAGGGTTAGGGTTTATGATGCATGGTTCTGCAGCTCCGGTGTCGTGGTTTAGGGTTTTAGAGGGGTTTAGTGCTCGAAGCCTCCCCAGTTTGGGGTTTAGGGTTTAGGGGAGCTACTTTTGCACCATTAGACCTTGCACCACACTTTGACACATATCATAGGTCCACATGCAAGATTTGGTGGGGTTCCGGTGCTCGGCGGTCGTTCTCCCCCTCCTTCCCCCAAAACGTGTGCCCTCTACCCCCTAGATTTCTCCGCGAGGTGCACCAATGTAACTTTTCATTCTTTTAGGTTTGTTTAGGACATATACACATGGAGAACCAAGATTGGGACCCTTTGGCACATATACCCGCAGCTAGAGCCATTATCACACGATCGAGGGTGTGCCTGATCTACTGGTTAGGGTTTGGTGTAGGGTTAGGGCTAGGGTTTAGGGGTAGGGCTAGGGTTTAGGTTAAAGGTAAGTATTTATGGTTAGGTATATGTTTAGGGTATAGGGTTAGGGTTAGGGTTTATGATGCATGGTTCTGCTCCGGTGTCGTGGTTTAGGGTTTTAGAGGGGTTTAGTGCTCGAAGCCTCCCCAGTTTAGGGTTTAGGGTTTAGGGGAGCTAATTTTGCACCATTAGACCTTGCACCACACTTTGACACATATCATAGGTCCACATGCAAGATTTGGTGGGGTTCCGGTGCTCCGGCGGTCGTTCTCCCCTCCTCCCCCCAAAACAACGGAACGTGTGCCCCGGCGTGTCTACCCTCCTAGATTTCTCCGCGCGAGGGTGCACCAATGTAACTTTTCATTCTTTTAGGTTTGTTTAGGACATATACACATGGAGAACCAAGATTGGGACCCTTTGGCACATATACCCGCAGCTAGAGCCATTATCACACGATCGAGGGTGTGCCTGATCTACTGGTTAGGGTTTGGTGTAGGGTTAGGGCTAGGGTTTAGGGGGTAGGGCTAGGGTTTAGGTTAAAGGTAAGTATTTATGGTTAGGTATATGTTTAGGGTATAGGGTTAGGGTTAGGGTTTATGATGCATGGTTCTGCAGCTCCGGTGTCGTGGTTTAGGGTTTTAGAGGGGTTTTAGTGCTCGAAGCCTCCCCAGTTTAGGGTTTAGGGTTTAGGGGAGCTACTTTTGCACCATTAGACCTTGCACCACACTTTGACACATATCATAGGTCCACATGCAAGATTTGGTGGGGTTCCGGTGCTCCGGCGGTCGTTCTCCCCCTCCTTCCCCCAAAACAGCGGAACGTGTGCCCCGGCGGGTCTACCCCCTAGATTTCTCCGCGCGAGGGTGCACCAATGTAACTTTTCATTATTTTAGGTTTGTTTAGGACATATACACATGGAGAACCAAGATTGGGACCCTTTGGCACATATACCCGCAGCTAGAGCCATTATCACACGATCGAGGGTGTGCCTGATCTACTGGTTAGGGTTTGGTGTAGGGTTAGGGCTAGGGTTTAGGGGTAGGGCTAGGGTTTAGGTTAAAGGTAAGTATTTATGGTTAGATATATGTTTAGGGTATAGGGTTAGGGTTAGGGTTTATGATGCATGGTTCTGCAGCTCCGGTGTCGTGGTTTAGGGTTTTAGAGGGGTTTTAGTGCTCGAAGCCTCCCCAGTTGGGGTTTAGGGTTTAGGGGAGCTACTTTTGCACCATTAGACCTTGCACCACACTTTGACACATATCATAGGTCCACATGCAAGATTTGGTGGGGTTCCGGTGCTCCGGCGGTCGTTCTCCCCCTCCTTCCCCCAAAACAAACGTGTGCCCCGGCGGGTCTACCCCCTAGATTTCTCCGCGAGGGTGCACCAATGTAACTTTTCATTCTTTTAGGTTTGTTTAGGACATATACACATGGAGAACCAAGATTGGGACCCTTTGGCACATATACCCGCAGCTAGAGCCATTATCACACGATCGATCGAGGGTGTGCCTGATCTACTGGTTAGGGTTTGGTGTAGGGTTAGAGCTAGGGTTTAGGGGGTAGGGCTAGGTTTTAGGTTAAAGGTAAGTATTTATGGTTAGGTATATGTTTAGGGTATAGGGTTAGGGTTAGGGTTTATGATGCATGGTTCTACAGCTCCGGTGTCGTGGTTTAGGGTTTTAGAGGGGTTTTAGTGCTCGAAGCCTCCCCAGTTTAGGGTTTAGGGTTTAGGGGAGCTACTTTTGCACCATTAGACCTTGCACCACACTTTGACACATATCATAGGTCCACATGCAAGATTTGGTGGGGTTCCGGTGCTCCGGCGGTCGTTCTCCCCCTCCTTCAAAACAGCGGAACGTGTGCCCCGGCTGGTCTACCCCCTAGATTTCTCGTGAAACTTGAGGCATATACATATATTATGGAGATGTACATGTAAATTTTTTTGTCAAAATCTTTCCACACTTCGAAATACGTTTTGTTGGTAGAGGGAGCATACGCACCCGGGAGCCGAATTGAATTTCCGAAGCCTGAAAAAATGACAACACACATCTATGTTATATATGCAATGCCAAAATCTGGGTGTGAAATATTCAACCAGATCTGACACTATTCACATCAGCAAAAGTATGATTTCTCTAAGTTGATCCTATGATCCTACCTAATGGGGAGATCCTATACAAGTCTACCCCGAGCTGTGCCTCATAAACAAAGAGACGATAGAAGCAAAGTTTCTTGACAAGCAAATACAAATAATTAACTAGGCATGGATCTTGGAGAAGTCGTCAGTAATTGCCTGGCTTCGTCAGCCACGGATTATCACTCTTCGGGCTCTGCTGATCACTCTCCGTCGTCCACGGATCATCACTCCACTGATCAGCACCAGTCCACGACTTCTTCCTCAGGTCCTGCCAATAATCACTACTCTTCGGCGCATCACTACCCTCCAGCCACTGCTCATCATTCATCTTCGTCCGTTTGCCATGAGGGGGACTTGTCTGCTGGGTGTTGTCGCTGGAAGCTGGTGCCTTCAAGATTGCTAGTTCAGCCTGCGCGCTTGCAAGTTCAGCATTTAACCTTGCTATTTCAGCTGCAGCATTTCTCTGTGCATGTTCAGCTTCGATCTCTGCTGCATTGCATTTGCGACACAGACGTCCCCTCAGCTTGTCTTCCTTCTTGCAACCGGGGCAAAACACAAGGTAACGCAGGAAGAACCATATCTTAACGTAGAGCTGGTAGCTCACGTAAGCATCTTTAGCTGCATACTCCAGGTTTAAATCAGACAACGGCTGCTCTTCCCAGTAATTGTGCCTGTCTCGAGGGAATTTGCTCTTCATCTCGCTGTACGACTCGTCCAAGATGCTAGTTGCAAGACTAGCCATTCCATCCCTCATTAATTTTCCTCTCTCGTTGAGACCTTTGACGTTGACAATTTCCTGGATATCGATCCAGTTCTCCCTAGGAATTATAATCTTCTCGTAATATAACTTTATAAAATCTGTTCTCTTGTCAACGCTGCAGAACACAATTTCTTGATTTTGAAGGAATGAGCGCAGCGCCGGACATTCCCCGTTGGTCCTGAAAACAAAAATTTAGTACTTGCGAGATCAACACTTGAATAAAATTTGGGACTACGAAGCTAGTCTATATGCAATCTCATAGCTTGAATATAAAATTTGAAACTACATAAGTTTAGTAAGTTCATGATCAACAGTCTGAATATTATCTAGTCATAATTCATTTGGTACTAATAGAATGCATGAACAACACTTTTATGAAATGTGTAAGTGCAATTGTTTAGTCATTGAAATTTCATTTTGCATCATATAATTTTGAAACTAACAAAATTCTATTAAATGCAAGATCAAGACTCCGGAAATTTGCTTGTGATAATTAATTTGGTATAATGAAATCCAGTACATGCTAGATGAGCATATGGATAGATTCAATTTGATGCAAAAATTTAGTACTTGCGAGATCAACACTTGAATAAAATTTGGGAATACGAATGTTTAGTCTATGCAATCTCATAACTTGAATAAAATTGACATAAGTTTAGTAAGTGCATGATCAAGAGTCTGAAAATTATCTAGTCATAATCCATTTGGTACTAAAAGAATGCATGACCAACACTTTTATGAAATGTGCAAGTGCAAATTTTTTAGTCATTGAAATATCATTTTGCATCATATAATTTTGAAACTAACAAAAGTCTATTAAATGCAAGATCAGGACTCCGGAAATTTGCTTTGTGATAATTAATTTGGTATAATGAAATCCAGTACATGCTAGATGAGCATATGGATAGATTCAATCTGCAAGATCAGGACACCATGCTTTGTGGCTTTTGTTACACAAAACACAGAAACAAAACTAGTTTTGCAGCTAGCACGGTTTGTAGTTTAATTTGTTGCACCTAGCCCAATGAACCAATTTGTAACTTGCTGTTGCACGAATTCCCAGTTAGAAAACACAGAAATATGACTCGGTCTGAAACTAAATTCACAATTCAACATCATATAGCTAAGTACACGGTTCATTAACACAAGAATTCCCCTCTCCACAATTTCTTTCAATAAAATGCACAATCCCATATTCTTGAAACTGCCTTGCGAATTATGGTGCATGTGAGTTGCAATTTTCTCTCAAACAGAGAAACCAGAGCACTCGAGATTAACTAAAACAGATCAAGATTAACTAAAACAGAGCACTCGAGGGTGACTTGGTTCATCATGCACTAGCGATTAACTAAAATCTGAGCAAGATTAACAAAATCAGAGCAAGATTAAGTAAATCAGAGCAAGATTAAGGTCTACAAACCAGGAAAAGTGGCAGACGAGGACGTGGTTCCTCATGCACAGCTGAGCGACGGCGAGGTAGTTGTCTACTTCGTGGTTGGGGTCCTCCCGAGTGTACTCGAGATCCAATCCTACAAATTTGTTCTCTTCTTCTTCCGCATACCACTGCGCGTACATCTTCAGGTACTTGCTCATCGTCTCCTCCTCGTTTGTGTAGACCACTTCGATCTCCTTGCCGCCATGGACGGTGAAGGTCCTGATCTGAGTAATGGGCTGCAGCGGAACAGAGGAAGAGGAAGAAGAAGCAGCGTCCATGGCGCGGAGGAGGCAGAAGCGGCGGAGGAGGAAGCGGCGGAGGAGGCAGAAGCGGCGAGGCAGAAGCGTCTTGGCGCGGAGGAGGGTTTTTCGTGTAGTGGGAGTAGTGGAAGCGGAGTGGAACCGTCAAGAAGCGGAGAGGCGGAGGAGGGAATTTCTGATTTATTATAATTAGTAAAAACAGAGAATGAGGGTTCCATTTTACCTGCTGGCCCCTAATCCACATAAAATTACCGGAAATGGCCCAACCCAGTGGTATCTACTGCTAGATGGCCCCACACGTCAGTGGGTGCCATTTTGCCCCACCCACCCCAAAATGTCCCCATAAAATTACCAAAAGCAACTTTCTCCCCTGTCTCACTCTCTCTCTCTCCCAACCCAGCCGCCACTGCCGCCTCTTCCTCTCCCAACTCCGTCGGCCGAAGCTCCGTCAAGCAGCTCCGTCCGGCCGAAGCTCCACTGCCTCCGTCGGCCGAAGCTCAGGTTAATTTGGGGGATGAGCGGGGGATTTTCTAGGGTTAGCCGTACTTAATCTCGGGGGATTTTAATTGGGTTTTTTTGTCCGAGCGGCGATTTTCCTAGGGTTTGATCGATTCAAAGTAGATTCTAGTGCTAGAGTAGATTTTCCTGGTTTAGATTGATTCAAAACATGTGTAGTGCTGCTAGTGCGAATGTCAATCTGAAACTAAACATCCCAACTTAGTTTTAATTAATGTGTAATTAATAGTTTCATAGTTCTCAAATTGTTCACTGCTTGTTATTAGGTCGACACCATGGACCCCTATGACTATGAAGTTGCCATTTTGGTCCCATCCAAGAAGGCCGTGGAGACCATCGACATCAGCTCATCCTCCGAAGGTGAGGATGGTGCTCTAGATAGGGTTCATGTCAAGCAAGAGAAAGCTGATGATGCTGCAGCAATGGATTGTGCAGCTGATCATGAGGAAGTTGCTCCTCCTCCTGCTGCTGATGTCCATCTGACTCGTCGAGGTAAAATATATATAGTAGTTATAGATGCAGGATATAGGTCAAATGCTTAATTAGTCTCGGTTTGGCATAATAGCTAGTCAATTTGTAGCATTCAAGGAATACTTCAGTTTCTATAAATACTGTTGGTTTGATATATACTTCAGTTTTAGGAAAACTTTAAACTAGGCCTTATTCCCTGGTTTCTTTATATGTAGGTCCCAGGATAGAGGCAGGTGAGGAATGGGATGACTTTTGCATGTATCCCAATCTAGTGGAAATGAATCCTACACAAGTTGAAACCCTGAGATATCTTGTTGACCAAAAGCGCCCCGCAATTCCTTTTTATGTGTGCACTATAAAGAGTGCAAGTTCCGTGGAAGGCAGTTCCTCCAGAATGGTAAATAATTACTCCATCTCAAGGATGTTTTTGCATCTTTATATGTTGACAATTACTTCATCTGAACGAAGTTTTGCATCTTATAATCTGCAGTACTTCAACCGGAAGTTTACCCAGCAGTACATCTCGACGAATATGCAGCTTCCAGACAATGACTTTCTTGTCTCTTACAGTGAGAGACATGGTGTGAAAGTGAGGATTTTCCAGGGCAAAGGGAAGTGTGACGGTGCAGTGATCACAACAAACTGGAGTGCTGTGGTGCGGAAGAGCAAGATGAAGGCAAATGATATCTTTGTGTTTTGGTTCCGCATTCGCGCCCGGGGCGGTCTCAAGTTGTATGTCAGGAAGCTCGAGAAATGAGCTAGCAGGCTGAACCTCTCTAATTAAGCTAGTAGTACTATATATATGTGTGTATGAGCTCAAGTAATATGAGCGTTGAACCTCTTATCGATCGATCTGGTACTATCTAATGGCCTGTTGGTCGATGTAATGTGCTCAAGTAAATGAGCGTTGAACCTCCTCGGTAGTATCTATAATTAACGTGTCCTTTTGGTACTATGTTATTGAGCTCAAGGCTGCACTATATATGTGTAATATAATGTGCTTTTGGTGGTCTATATATGCTGGAGTATATATAGATATATATAGTTTGCTAGCCGTAATTAATTATTAGTCATATATTAGCCTGTTGCTTAGCTAATGCTCCTGTACAAATTAACTGTTGTCCTAAATCAGTATCCCCTCTGATAGATTATGTAACAAGATCATATCCATAACTATAAAAAAAAGAAGTTGCCTTAGTTCCACTATGTAAAGGATAAAGGATGGTAAGCTGACAAGATCTCTCCAATAGCTCCACTGGTTAACTGGCACGTTGACACATCTAGAGGTGCTGGGTTCGACTCCCAGCCCTCACACTTTTTGATTTTTTTTGGCGCCCAGGAGAGGCCCAAATATCCCTTCCGAATCCAACTCCCTCCGATAACCTAGCAGAAATTCGAATCCAACTCCCTCCGCAACTCGGCGGCGGCGGTGGCGGTGGTCACCGGCCCTGTCCCTCTCCGACGACGAGCCCCGGCCCTCTCCGACGACGAGCCCTCTGGTGGGGCATCTCCCGGTCTGCACCCCTCTCATCTCTCCCCTCTCGATCTGTTCTTCTTCGTCAGTTCACAATATCGAATCTCTGTGATCCGAGGTGACGGCGGTGGTGGGTGTGCCAGCGCTGCGTCCGAGCAAGGGATCTGCTGTCCATCTGGCTCGCCGACGACGAGCCCCTCGCCCTCTCCAGGACGAGCCCCTCGCCCTCTCCAGGACGAGCCCCGTCCCTCTCCAGGACGAGCCCCGGCCCTCTCCCACGACGAGCCCCTCCGCATCTCCCGGTCTGCACCCCTCTCATCTCTCCCCTCTCGATCTGTTCTTCTTCATCAGTTCACAAAATCGAATTGAACTGCTGTGCATTGCTTGAAATTGGAACTGCTGTGCAGTTAGGTGTGTGCTAATTGCATCATTTTGTTCTTCCGCAGATGGACAGACGCTGGATTACAACAAGAATTAGAAGGCTTTCCCCTGAACACACAAAGGGAGTGGCAGAGTTTATGCAGTTTGTTCGCTTGAGTGCTGCCAATGATGATCAGGTGCTGTGCCCATGTCGTAGCTGTCTTAACCGGTGCACAAAACCTCTAGATGTAGTAGAGGCTCATTTGCTTCTTTTTGGGATGGCAAGCACTTATGACCGATGGGTCTTCCATGGAGAACCATTACATCCTGTACCTGAAGCTGGACATGGAGGACAAGGAGGTGCACCTGAAGCCGGACATGGACATGGAGGTGAACCTGAGGCTGGACATGGAGGTGAACCTGAGGCTGGACATGGAGGTGATGCAGGGGCACACCATGTTGGTGGAGGTGATGCAGAGGCACACTATTTTGGTTTGCAAGAGGAAGATGGTTACGAAGATGATAGAATTCCTGATCTGCTTGCTGATTTGTACAAGTCAGAACCGCAAGGTGCTGGAAAGGACACTATATTTGCTGAGTTGATAGAGGAAGCCAAGCGCGCAGCCAGCGATGGGGGTACAATGTCAAGGTTTTCACTCACAGTCAAGTTACTTCAGGCCAAGTCGTACTACCGGATTAGCAACGTTGCATTCAACGCGATACTCCTGATTTTGGCCTTGCAATACCCTACTAGCTCAATACCAAAGTCATACGAGGAGGCACTTAGCATAATCGGCAGGTTGGGACTTGGTTATGATAGTATCCATGTGTGCCCGAATAACTGTGTATTGTTCCGGAAGGATTATGCCAAGGAGAATAATTGCCCCAAGTGCAAAGCCTCCAGATGGAAAGATGCTGATGGTAGGAGACAGATCCCAGAGAAGGTGCTGAGGCACTTCCCATTGATTCCAAGGCTGCAAAGAATGTTTCTTTCAAAGGAGCAATCAAAGGAAGTACAGTGGCACAAACTGAAGCGGCAAGACGTGGAGAATGATCTCAGTCATCCAGCAGACGGGGATGCATGGAAGGATTTTGACAATATTCATAAAGACTTTGCCGCTGATGCCAGGAACATAAGGCTTGGACTTGCCACGGATGGTTTTAATCCCTACGGGAATATGAGCAACTCCTACAGCATGTGGCCTGTATTCGTGGTGCCATACAACCTTCCGCCGTGGGCATGTATGGATCAGTCCAACTTCATGCTTGCATTGCTAATCCCTGGTCCATCCTCTCCAGGAAAAGATTTTGATGTCTTCATGGAGCCTTTGATGGAAGAGCTGCAGGAGCTCTGGAAAGGTGTAAAATCGTATGATGCCAATAGTCCAGACAAGTTTGATCTCCGTGCTGCAATCTTATGGTGTATTCATGATTATCCGGCACTGCACACATTGTCAGGGAGGGCCACAGCTGGTTACCAGGCATGTGTGCGTTGTGACAAAGAGAATTGCTCCAAGAAATTAAGGAACAAAATCTGCTTTATTGGGCACCGCCGTTGGCTACCTCGGCACCATCCTTGGAGAAATAGCAAAGAATTCGATGGTGCTTCTGAAAGCCGTGAGAAGCCAGCGGAATTCACTCCAGAAGAGCTGAAGCAACAACTTGATAGGGTTAGAGATGTGATACCAGGCAAGCTTCAGAAGAAAAGGAAACGTGAGGACGGTCAGTGTTGGAGCCGTAGATCATGTTTGTGGGACTTGCCATACTGGGAAGATCTAAAGCTGAGGCATAATCTCGATGTAATGCACATCGAGAAAAACATCTGTGACAATTTGATTGGTACTTTCATGAACATACAAGGCAAGACCAAAGACACTGTCAATTCAAGGCTTGATTTGGAAGACATGGGCATAAGACGTGACTTGCATTTGCAGCCTGTTTCAGCTGACTCTTTTGAGATGCCACAGGCGTGGTATACAATGAGTAAACAAGAAAAAATTGCTTTTTGTGAATTCATAAAAGCTGTGAGGTTTCCAGATGGGTACGCGTCTAACATATCCAAGTGTGTTGCTTCTGATAAGTGCAAGCTTCAAGGGCTGAAGACCCATGACTGTCATATATTGCTTCAAAGGATCTTACCGGCTGGCCTTCGAGGAACAATCCATGAAGACATATATGAAGCGGTTGCTGAGCTTGGAAATTTCTTCAGAGAGCTGTGCTGCAAAACACTGAAGAGAGACGTTCTGGACAGACTTGAAAAGGAAATCGTAGTTATTCTTTGCAAACTTGAGAAGATCTTCCCCCCATCTTTCTTCGACGTGATGGTGCATTTGGCCATCCATTTACCAAAAGAGGCAAGGCTTAGAGGCCCAGTGCATTACGGTTGGATGTACCCAGTCGAAAGAAGGTTGCTAACATTGAAGCGTTATGTCCGGAACAATGCCAGGCCGGAGGGATCGATTGCCGAAGCATATATTGTTGATGAGTGCCTGACATTTTGCTCGAGATACTTCGACGATGTTGAAACAAGATTCAACCGTCCAAGTAGAAATCCGGAGCGGGATGATTCACATATTGGTGATCTGTCTGTTTTCAAACACGGTGTGAAATTTATTGGAGCCTCTCAATATGTGTATGCAGGTGAGGACTATGACAACATGGTGTGGTATGTGCTCCGAAGTTGCCCTGAGGTTGATCCATACATCGAGTACGTTTCTCTTCATCCCCATATATAGATAGGTTATTGCAGCATGTCCAAATAATAATTAGGATCTATTTTCTGTTGCCATTCCAGCCTGTGCAAACAAGAGTTGAACCAACGAGGTGGTCAGATCAATGTTGATAGATGGCTTGCCAAGAACTTTGCTAGATGGTTTCAGACTCATGTGAGATCTTTAGCTGGTTTATTTCTGAAGATTGGAAAAGTTCATGATATAAATTTTCTGTGTGTGTTACTCACCCCCTGGTTGATTTTTTGCAGATTGGAAAAATGCGAAATGATGTCTGTCCTGATCTCTATGCTTTGGCGTGCAAACCAGATTTTAGAGTGAGACTATATTCGGCATGTGTTGTTGACAGTGTTCGGTACCATACTGTTGACCGCGAGAAGAACAGAAAGACACAAAATAGTGGAATCGTTTCTGAGGGAGATCATGATGGCAACAGCATTGACTTCTTTGGTCAGCTGAAATCCATCATCAGATTGCAATACAACTCCAGCGGTGGCGTCCATCGGTCAGTTGTCCTCTTCCGGTGTGACTGGTTTGACCTTGGTGGTAGGAAACCCGGATTCGACGATGATGGACACTTCAAGAGTGTTAACACAGAAAAGTTTTGGTACAAGACTGATCCTTTCATTCTGACATCACAAGCAACCAAGGTCTTTTATGTGCCAGACACTAAGTTGAAAGGAAAATGGCAAGTTGTGCAGAAATTTCACCATAGACATCTATGGAGTGTAAAAGAAAATGAACAGGGACCCGGTGTTGCTGTACTATCATATCAAGATGAAGATTCCAGTCAAGTTCCTGTGCAAGAAAAAGAAGGCACTGCACGGAGTAGGACGAGAAGTGACCAGGAACGTGTGCTACTTGAAAAAGTCATTGTGGACAAACTGAAGAAACGGAGCAAGGAGGTTGTGCCTGAAGAAATCGAGGAGGTTGATCAGACAATGTACCAATATTGCAGTGATGATGGTGATGATGGAGGAAATAGGACTAGGAATCGTCCAGTTTCCGAAGAAGATGAATAGCAGTTTGAATCTGTAGTTTGTGTAATGGATGAATAGCAGTTTGAATCTGTAGTTTGTGTAATGTCAGTTTATTTCAGATTATGTGTCAGGTTGTTTGGCCCAGAATTTATGTTGAACATGCCAGCTTGTTTTCCCCAGAATTTATGTTGAATATGTCAGCTTTTTGTTCCCAGAATTTGTGCCCAATTTTTTTGGGGAATCCATGCCCAATTTTTAGGGGAATCCATGCCCAATTTTTTCAATACATGGCTGACGCCGGCGACCATATATGGGCGGCGCCGCCGTGCATGGCTGACGCCGGCGACCATATATGGGCGGCGCCGCCGTACACATTTTCAACAGAACTCATTTTCAACAGAACACATTTTCAACTGAACAGAATTGCACACATACATAGACATGGTTCAAATTCAGGAACTAAACATTGTGGCACGAACAGACAAATGTTTGGAATTACAACACAATAACTCTAGCATATACTCTAGCTTCTTCTCCTCCTGACCAACAGATCACTGAATTCACCCTAATTTCAGTTCGTACACATCACCCAGGTACAACAGATGACAAAAGCTACAGATAGCACCCAAACCATGAAGCCTCTCATTTTCTTTGGTTCAGGGTTGCTCTGTTTCCTTGCAGCAAGCAGAAACTTTTCTTCCTGGAGCCTCTCAATTTCTACCTGGAGCCTCTCAATTTCTTCATCTCGATCCCAAACAGCATCACGCAGATCACGAACTAACTCTTTGTGACGTGCATCCAGCGGATCATCAATCCACTTAAACACTTTACACCCTATTCCACCAGCAATCTGACAGATGAAGAACAAAAGAGGATAAGTAAGGCATAGTAGAAAAGAAACTTCAGAAGACGGCGGGCTCCAGGAAATTCAGAATGGGGGCGGGGGGGCGTGCTCGAAGACTAACCGAGCGAATTTTGCAGTTCCGGTATCTTCTCCCAGGATTCGGATCACTCCAAGAAATCCATTGCGGCATCTTCTCGCCACAGTCACATACGTCGGCGGGCTCATAATCGAATGGCCGCTGCCGATACGGAATGGGCGTGCCCGGCCGCCGCCGGCGACGCGACGACGCTCCTGACCTAGAAGAACTGCCCGAGCAGGCTGGGAACTGCGCCGCCATGCAACAGATGCACCTGGTCGGAGGGATTTTGGTCGGAGGAGGAACCCTAGCTAGATGCACCTGGTCGGAGGGATTTTGGTCGAGGTGGAGGGATTTTGAAGACAACTGATTAGTCTATCATGTCTATATACATGGACAACCATACTTTTGTCAACAACACTATTGTAGCAAAGCGGTAGGGAGTGGTAGTGCGGCAGCGCCAGGTCGAGGGTTCGAGTCCCCGCAAACGCAATTTTTGCCAGTTATTTCCATCGGGAGCCACTCCAACCCCGGATGGGCCGTCGGGCCAGCAATTCAACCCCCGGATGGGCCGTCGGGCCAGCAATTCAACCACCGGATGGGCCGTCGTGGGGTAGGCCAGCAGCCAGCAGCCCAAAATGGTGGACGGCACAGAGAAAAAAAATAACAAGACGCCTTTGTCCCACAAGTATCAGTTGGTCCTACATGTCAGTTAGTTCAAGCCAGTTGCTTCCAGTGACACGTGTGAGGCGCGTGGGACCCGAAAAGGGACACATAGGCAAAATGGATGACATGGCAGCCAAACACATACCATTGTATTGAGCCAAATGCCAATGACGCTATTGATTTGTCGCAATCGGCATCGGGAAAACGTCGTAGGCCACTTAATTTTGCTAATGACGTTTTGACCTAAATTGCCAATGACGTTTTTGCCCAATAACGTCACGATTTTCTAGGGTTTTGCCCCCCCGGAGTGGCCAAGGACGGTCAAAGCTAGGAACGTCATAAAGCTATGACATTTTGATTTCCAGTCATAAAAAAAATGTCATATTATGGCAGATTTCTTGTAGTGCCAGTACTACTCCAATGCATGGTCTCTTGAGCATGGTATCTACATTTAATGATTTTTGGGACATGCATGCATGTGATTGGACTATGATTGTATTTTGCATACGGTTCCGTGCAAGTGCAGTTTCTTAGCTAAGACTGCTCATAATGAAAGTAACTTAGCTAGTAACATCACACACTCCAAGGTATTTTGGTGCCGTGGCATAACAATAAATGAAGGAAGAGAGTAAGGTGATAACCAGCTATGTTACCATAACATCACACATCCGAAGACAAAATGAGTCTACAAATTAATAAATAAGATTTTGCATGATACCACCTCTAAGTTACTTTCCACTATGAAAGCAGTAACATGGAATGGTAACTTATATATGCATGACACCACCTTATGTTACTACCCACTATGAGTAGCCTAAGAGACCGCTCACAACGAGAAGTATCATGCACTAGTATCATGCATATTATACTAGTTTATAATACCACCTCTATAATGCATAATATAATAAGGTAGTATCATAATTTCAACATATTTAATGTCTTGTATAATCTCAATGCAAATTTGTGTACATGATGCATTTGGCATCAAATTTTCTAGTTTTATGTGATATGATATACAATATCTATCTATGATACCACTCCCACCTCTCTTCTCGTTAATTATTGTTGTGCCACATTTATCAGATTTTTGCCAACATGACACACATGATACTAGCTATGATACTCCCGATATAACACTATCATATCTCCTCATTAAGCATAGTGCCACATAAGCATTTTTTCCTAAGATACCGTGCTAAGATACAAAGAATTCTGATTTCTTGTTTTTGATTAATTAACCATGAATTTTGTTAATCCTAGTTATACTCTAGAATTATTAAATTTGCCTCAAGATATTCCTCATACGCGCACTGAGATCATCCTAAGCTATTAGATATATTCCTAATCAAAACAAAGTAAAAAAACATGGTGGGCTCATCATGGTCTAAAACAGAAGCCATGGAGTATATATATTTTTACTCTCGTTATGTTGCAAATAAGTGTAGCTTATAGCTATGAGGAGTATTTCCCAACCAAATATTCTCCCATTATTTCACCTATGCGATATCTTCAATACTGGAAGTCCCATATATCTTAATACACCGAAAGATATAACGGAAAAGAGGTCATCTACTCGTCCATCCTCATGATGCATCGCAGGCCCTCCCCCTTGAGCATGAGATCAAACGCTGTGTTGATCTGCGAGAATGGCACACTGTGCGTGATGAACTTCTCTAGCTCCAGCTCCTTCCTCATGTACATCTCGACGACTTCAGGAAGGTCGGTACGTGGCTTGTAGTTGCCGAAGAAGGTGCCTTTCAGGGTCCTCTCGTTCAGGAAATTCATCGGGTGGGTCTTGAACACCGCCTCCTTGTGCGGAACACCCACCAGCACGGCCACACCCCACCCCTGCATCCAAAAGACTTCATGATTTAGTTTAAAGAAGAGTAGGCGCTGCTCAATATTATCATATTGCAGGTGTATCGAGATCATACATCGTGAACGCATTCAAATGCGGAGATCATGGCGTTGATATTGCCAGTACACTCGACGGCACTGTCGACTCCACCGTTGGTCATCTCCACAAGCACCTGGAGATCATCATTGAACAGTGAGTTTTTTTGGCATATGCTTGTGTGTGTCATGATAAAAGGGAGACATGATTACTGATGGAAAAGAACAAACCTCTTGCACGGGCTTGGTATGGTCCTTGGGGTTCACAAAGTCAGTGCACCCAAATTTCTTAGCTGAAAAATGATGGACATGTTGTTAGGTTTGCCAGCCCGGTGTCCTATTAAAAAACATCAACTAAGATGTTGTGTTTCCAGAAGACAAATTGTACCTTGTTCATATTTTGCTGGGTTCAAGTCCACGCCAATGATCCTTGATGCACCAGCCATCTTGGCCCCTTCCATGGCCTGATCGTGTCAAAAGAACATACATCAATTACTCATGGTTACAGGGAAAATCCTGCAATTATGTTTTGTGCAAGATACCAATCATCGATTGTAACTTACAGCAAGGCCAACAGCTCCAAGACCAAAAATTGCCACCGTTGAACCCTTCTTTGGTTTTGCAACATTTAGCGTGGCACCAAGTCCTGAAGAAAAATGGCATTTCAGTAACTAATCGAGGCATTCTAAACATATTAATTAATTTCAAAATAGTGGCATGAGTAATCATCTCTTACCAGTTGAGATACCACAGCTCAGAACACAAACTTTGTCAAGGGGTGCCTCTGGGTTGATCTTCGCAAGGCACCCGACATGGATCACAGTGTACTCGCTAAAGGTGGAGGTCCCAACGAAGTGGAAGATCGGTTTCCCGTTGATGGTGAAACGGGACTGTCCATCACCGATCATCACACCCCGATCCACATTGATCCTGAGGAGGTCACACAAGTTGCTCTCCTCTGATTTGCAATGGGCACACTCCTTGCACTCACCTGTGAACACCGGGAGGACATGGTCACCCGGCACGAGCTCGGTCACGCCTTCTCCAACACTCTCAACAATGCTGCGGGGAAGAAAGTAATTTCAGTAAAGTGTTACTGGAAAAGTTAAACAATGAAGAGCATTGAAATGCAAAGAAGATTCCAGGACTCCAGGTGTATACAATCGAAAAAATTAGTCACAGCAACAATATAATACATGTAAATGTTGCTGTTTTGAGAATCTAAAAAATGTTGCTGTTTTTTAAACAATTAAATATCTGGTAGAGATGTTCTTAAAGGAAGAAGAGGAACAAACTTAAATTATTCCACAAAGCACTTTCTGTAAGCTTGTGTCATGACGCTGTCCCAAGATTCCTTTGTTTTATCCATGCGATTAAAATATGGACACTTGCTGTCTACAGTTATCAATCTAATACCACTGGCAGATCAGGATCCAAGAGAACTACAATTAGAAACCAGCCTGAATAAACTATACTTGAAGATCTAGATTCCACGAAGAAGAATCTGGATTCCACCAAGCAACAAAACTGTGACAAAATAAGATAAGAGACAGCGAGGCAGTAGTGTGTGTGATGCATACCCTCCAGCCTCATGGCCTAGGATCCTAGGAAAAACCGGTGTTTGGCCCTGAAGAAATTAATGCAGAACATCACCATGTTAGTTATCGTCAGAGTTACACGATTGGAGACGACAAAACTATGGGGCACAATTGTGGATACCTTGGCTTCCCAGAAGTATACATCAGTGTGGCAGAGGGCAGTGTAGAGGATCTTGACGCGGACTTCCATGGCCTGCGGCGGAGCAACCTCCACCTCCTCGATCGAGAGCGGCTTCCCGGCCTCCCATGCCACCGCAGCTGCAGTGAACCAAGTACCAAACAAATCAGGCCTCCAGTACCCCAAACAATTCCAGAGCTTCTTCACACACCAATCAAGAGAACTATTTCATCGGAATGTTCAAAAAACGAACCTTTGCACTTGATCACCTTCCCGGCGGTCGTCACTGCTGTATAGATTGCTAGCTCCAAGTACTGGAAGAGAAAGATCGATTTGGTTGCTCTGTTTGCACTACGCAGTCCGTCGATTAGACGTTGGTGAGGAAGAAAGGCTAGGCGAGCCCTGTATATATAATGGTGCGGGAGGAATCAGCGAGAGTAATTGAGGTTAGCTTGGAGTGCAAGTGGGGCAATAAAATGGATTTTCTTTTCTTGGAGAAGGTAGACGAAACAGGGGTGGCCGGCTGCGCTGCGGCTCTGTCTGCGCGCGCCTTTGCCGGTTTCGGACTTCAACCCCGTGCCGCCCGTCCTAAACCAAAACCGGGGCTTCAGAAACCAACTATGCAAACAACAGCGAGCAGCAACATCCCTGTCTCGTCTACCTTCTCCATCGAACAGCTAGTTCCGGTTGAAGATACGCCGATTTAGTGAGTGGATTGGTCGGTTTTCCCTTTTATTTTTCACTCCAGAAGATTAAGAAGTCTGTATAGAATGCGAATCTTCCCAGTCCAGTCCAGGGCAGGATTCTCGTTCCACGGTCGTTGGCCCCCCAAAGCAGCACTAACGAACTGTGGTCACTATCAGTGGGTTTAGTTGCACCCTGTCTAGAGCACCCACTTCCACCCTTAAGCCAACTTTTTCGATAAAGGATGCTTGAGAAGAAATTATACCTAGCCTCTGCATAACCAGGATGCACACAGGTGTTTATATGTTTCGAGACAAAAGTCGGATAAAACAAAACTAGGCGAAATACATATTGAAGCGATGAAACATAAGATGTCTAAGGTGTGGGTGGGGCTTCAATCCATAGACTATGCTGCCACCCACGTAGGGAAAAAGTATCTCTCGCCGCAGCCTCCAACCGTTTACAGACCTCCGTAAATAGGTCTCGGTTCTCCACTCGCTGAAGAGGTAACCATAGACGGAAAATACCTGTAGATAACCTGCAATATAGAGCAATTTTTATCGTTAAAAATCTTGTCATTTCTACTTAGCCAAAGCGCCCAGATAACTGCTAGCACCCCCACCCTAAGAAACAACTTGAACCTTGAATCGATACCATGAAGCCAATTGCCAAAGACATTGGCCACACTAGTCGGAGGATATAGGCTAGACACTACTTGGATGACTGACCATGTAGATCTCACAAATTGGCACCGGAAGAAAAGGTGTTTAATAGTTTCGTCATGTTGACAGAAAACACACCGGGTACTTCCATGCCAGTTTCGCTTAACAAGATTGTCCTTGGTGAGGATAACTCCCCGACGAAGATACCATCCAAATATTTTTATTTTAATGGTATTTTCATCCTCCAAATTTTCTTATTATTATCAACTGGTATGTCAGAATGAAGGATCGCATTGTATAGTGATTTTACCGAGAATGTGCCACCTACATGAAGATTCCACCTAAATTCGTCCGGTTCGGTCGATAGTTGTGTATCTCCTAGCCGGTGGATTAGGGAATTCCATGCCAATAGCCTTTGCCCAAGCAAGACCCGTCTGAACGTCACATTCGGAGGCGAGGTAGCCATTACCGTGGCAATGGTATCAGTTTTGCGACGAACAATACTATACAAGGCAGGATACTATTCACTTAAGGGTGCATTGCCTAACCAAATATCTTCCCAGAACCGTATATGTGCTCCATCCTTGATTGAAAAAGTACCATGGCGAAAAAAGACATTCTTGGCCGCCATGAGACCTGCCCAGAAGTGCGAATCCCGTGGTTTCCAAACCACTTGGGATAACGTCTTCGAGCCGATATACTTTCTCCTAAGAATACTTTGCCAAATCCCATCCTCGGTAAGAAGCTTGAACAACCATTTACCTAGCAGGGCTGAATTATTTACCTTCAGGTCAGGAACTCCAAGCCCTTCTTGATCTTTGGGACTACAAACTATGCTCCATTTAACCAGCCGATATTTTTTTTCTCGCTGTCCCCTTGCCAAAAGAATCTGGATCGATAGTAATCGAGTTTATACATGATTCCTTTTGGTATTAGGAAGAAGGATAACATGTACAGTACCATATTTGTCAGTACTGAATTAATGAGTAACAATCTTCCTCCCATGGACAACAATTTTCTTTTCCAACTACTAAGGCGTTTTTGTAATCTTTCTTCCACTATTTTCCATTCGGCGATTGTGAGTCTCCGATAATGAATCGGAATACCCAAATAGCGAATTGGAAAATGGCCTTGCCCGCAACCAAACAACTCTGCATATAGAGTCGTATCATTTTGGACATCACCGAAGCAAAACAATTCATTTTTATGGAAATTGATTTAAATCCCGACAACTGCTCAAATGCCGCTAAAATTAATTTTAGGTTTCGAGCTTTTTCGAGATCATGGTCCATAAATAGAATTGTATCATCGACATATTGGAGGATAGATAAACCACTATCGATCAGATGTGGGATCACACCTTCAATATGACCATCAGACTTGGCCCGCTCTAACAGGATAACCAGTATATCCGCTACAATGTTAAACAACATTGGAGACAATGGATCCCCTTGGCGTAACCCTTTTCGTGTCTGGAAATAGTGTCCAGTATCATCATTAACCCTGATTGCCACACTTTCTCCATACACAAAATCATTGATCAGAGCACGCTACTCAGGAGAAAAACCTTTCATCCTGAGAGTCTGCTCTAGGAAAGATCACTTGATCTTATCATACGCCTTTTCAAAATTTAATTTTAAAATAACTCCATGTAATTTATTGGTATGCATCTCATGTACCGTCACATGCAAAACTGCCACTCCATCCAGGATATTTCTTCCTTGCATGAAAGCGGTCTGTGATGGATGAACAACATGATCCGCAACCGTATTAAGTCTAATGGTGGTCACTTTCGTGAAAATCTTGAAACTTACGTTTAATAGGCAAATAGGTTTATATTATTGAATCCTTTCTGCCTCATTAACTTTCGGTAATAAAGTTACTTCATCAAAATTTAGACGAAATAATTCTAATTGTCCCATGTGCAAAGCACTGAACAAATCTAGAAGGTCCGATTTAATAGTATCCCAAAAGGTTTGATAGAACTCAGCTGAAAAACCATCTGGACCTGGTGCTTTGTTACATTCTATTTGTAAAATTGCCTTCTATACCTCTTTCTTTGAATAAGGTGCAGTCAGAAGGTCATTTTCTTCCATAAATATTTGGGGTATGTCATCCGTTAAGTTCTCGTTTAAATAAAATGTACTTTCCTCCGGAGGACCTAACAGATCTTTATAACAATTCGTAATGTAGGATTTGAGTTGCTCATGGCCTTCAATCAACCCTTCATCTTGTATCAGAGAATGAATACGTTTTTTCCGATGTCTCCCATAGGCCAAGCATGGAAATATCGCGTATTTGAGTCACCTTCTAATATGAATTGGGCCTTGGAACGTTGAAACCATTTAAGTTCCTCTTCGCGAAGAAGACTCGCTATCTACGCATTGGACTGATTCTTAAGTTCAATCTCTTGCGGAGATAGCGGTCTTACCTCTGCTAAAGCCTCTAGCTCATCAATCACTGCTGATAAGCGAGCATTCTTTTTAAGAATACAAGCCATATGGGCAGCCCAACCAGAGAGATGTTTGCGCATTGCTCACATCTTATTATTCCATCTCAAAATTGGAGTACTACCCGAGACCGGTCTCTCCCAAACCGTCCTAACCATTTCATGGAACCCGTCTCAATGTAGACAGCCAAGTTCAAACTTGAATGGCTGTTTACAAACAGGTCAGAGATTCCCAGTAGTTATAACGATAGGAGCATGGTCAGACAATTTTTCGATACGTTCTAGTGCACGGACCGACACCATAGGATATTTATCTTCCCAATCCGTATCCATCAACACACGATCTAGTTTTTCGTACGTGGGTTCAGACAAGCTGTTGGCCCAAGTAAATTATCGACCGGACATAAACACTTCTCTTAAGTCTAAGCTATCAATAACAACATTAAATAAGAAAGGCCAATGTCCATCGAAATAGCCTTTGCTTTTCTCGTGAGGAAATCTGAGCAAATTAAAATCCCCTTCGATCAAAATCGGATGGGGTTATCTTTTGCAAGATTTACCAACTCTCGTAAAAAGTCAGCATTAAAAGCGTCTTGGGCGGCACTATACACAGCGACCAGACTCCAAATGAAACCATCAGCTTTATTCTGAATGTCGAGTTTAATATGATACTCTTCATCAAAACTAGCTAAGACAGTCAAGATGTCTATGCGGATGCCGGCCGAGTAATATGCCCTCCGACCTACCACGAGGCGGACGAAAAAACCACTGAAAGTTAATCCCGCCTGATAATCGGTCGAGAAAACTCTGTGAGAAATTCCGCCTACCCGTCTCCGATATAGCAATGAAATCTAAATCAAAATCTCTACAACACGTGGCAATGTGAAAATGCTTAGCCAAGCCACCAAGACTACTGACTCGTCATTCTTTGATGTGGCAGTTTCACCCAACTAATGAAGTAATCAGGATTCAGACGAATATAATTAGAAGCCACCGCCATGAATAATTTATAATTTAAGTATCTAGATTCCACCATGTGTGACCCAAATGGATCGAGCATGTTCAAATACCAGACCAACAACCCAGCGCAAAAGCATTGAGATGCGCGGACAGATCCGTTGTCAGCCCAAATTTGGAATGACAATGTGACTGCGCGAACACGGTACAGACCACCTGGACCTCCACGCGTGTCTTCGCCGGACCAACAAGTAAGTGACTCAATAACCTTGTTAGATAATTTTTATTACATTTGGCCAAAATTAATCTTCTTTACGTAGAGGTTTAACGGTTTAACCTAAGCTAAGAAAACTTTATGTACTCGTCGTTGCGGGCCCTATCATGACCGCGTCTACTCGTTGTTGTGCGCCCTACTGGTTGTCGTCCTCCGGTCGACGTGGTCAAAGGGGCCAGCGCCATCGTGCGTCCCGCGAGCGCCCTAGACAACCACCTCCTGCACCCGGCGCCGCTCCAAGGCACCACACGCTTGGCCGTCATGGACTTCTCTACGTCAACCTCCACCTCGCCTCCACCACCACCTCGCGCGCCGCGCGGTGTCCTGCTGCGGAGACAAGGATGGTCGCGTGCTTGGCAATCATGGACTGCTGCTCGGTAGACACGAGAGCGAGCGTCCTCATCGTGCTAGGTGGTCTCGAAGGATGAGAGCAAAGCCGCTACTCGTCCCTAATGTTTGGCGCGTCTTCATTGTCGTTAAAGTCCTCGAGGTCGTCGAAATCCGCGTTCACCCAGGGGTCGGTGATACGTCTCCAACGTATCTATAATTTCTGATGTTCCATGCTTGTTTTATGACAATACCTACATGGTTTGCTTGCACTTTATATCATATTATGGCATTTATTGGACTAACCTATTAACAAGATGCCACAGTGCCAGTTTCTGTTTATTATGTCTGTTTATTGCAGAAAAGGCCCAAAAACCAAAGTGCTCGGAAAAATCCAGAAAAATTACAGAAATTCTATTTCATCGGAAGACTCACGGAGCCAGAAGGGCAAGCCAGGGGGAGGCCCAGGGCCTCCTCCCAATAGGCCGCGCGGCCTGGAGGGTGGTCACCCCACCCTGTGAGGTGGGACCCTCGGGACTCTTCCGACTCCGACTCTTCGCCTATTTAAACCGTCGTGACCTAAAACTTCGACACCGATTGACGAAACTCGAGAAAACATCCAGGGGCGTGATACGTCTCCAACGTATCGATAATTTCTTATGTTCCATGCTACTTTATTGATGATACCTACATGTTTTATGCACATTATATGTCGTATTTACGCATTTTCTGGACTAACCTATTAACAAGATGCCGAAGTGCCAGTTCCTGTTTTCTGCTGTTTTTGGTTTCAGAAATCCTAGTAAGGAAATATTCTCGGAATTGGACGAAATCAACGCCCGGTTCCTATTTTGCCCGGAAGCATCCGAACACCCGAGAGCCGCGGAGGAGGGCCTGTGGGCCCAGATGATGGGTGGCACGGCCGGGCCCTGGCCGCGCCCTATGGTGTCACCGCCTCGTCGACCCTCCGAGGCTGCCCTTTCGCCTATATAAAGCCCCTGCGTCGAAAACCCTTAGGGAGGAAGCCACGGTACGCGAAACCTTCCAGAGCCGCCGCCATCGCGAAGCCAAGATCGGGGGACAGGAGTCTCTGTTCCGGCACTGTCGGACGGGAAGTGCCCCGGAAGGCTTCTCCATCGACACCGCTGCCATCTCCACCGCCATCTTCATCACCGCTGCTGCTCCCATGAAGAGGAGTAGTTCTCCATCGAGGCTCGGGGCTGTACCGGTAGCTATGTGGTTCATCTCTCTCCTATGTACTTCAATACAATAATCTCATGAGCTGCCTTACATGATTGAGATTCATATGATGATGCTTGTAATCTAGATGTCATTATGCTAGTCAAGTGAGTTTTACTTATGTGATCTCCGGAGACTCCTTGTCCCACGTGTGTAAAGGTGACAGTGTGTGCACCGTGTGGGTCTCTTAGGCTATATTTCACAGAATACTTATTCACTGTTATGAATGGCGTAGTGAAGTGCTTATTTATATCTCTTTATGATTGCAATGTGTTTTGTATCACAATTTAACTATGTGCTACTTTAGCAATGTTATTAAAGTAGTTTTATTCCTCCTACACGGTGTAATGGTGACAGTGTGTGCACTCGTGTTAGTACTTGGTTTATGCTATGATCATGATCTCTTGTAGATTGCGAAGTTAACTATTGCTATGATAGTATTGATGTGTATTATTCCTCCTACATAAGCATGAAGGTGACAGTGTGCATGCTATGTTAGTACTTGGTTTAGTCGTTTCGATCTTTCATGCACTCTAAGGTTATTTAAATATGAACATTGAATTGTGGAGCTTGTTAACTCCGGCATTGAGGGTTCGTGTAATCCTACGCAATGTGTTCATCATCCAATAAGAGAGTGTAGAGTATGCATTTATCTATTCTGTTATGTGATCAATGTTGAGAGTGTCCACTAGTGAAAGTCCAATCCCTAGGCCTTGTTCCTAAATACTACTATCTTGCTTATTCTTGTTTCTGAATTACTACTCTGCGTTACTACTGCTTGTTTACTTCTGCAATATTACTACCATCAACTGCACGCCAGCAAGCTATTTTCGGCGCCGTACTACTGCTCATATTCATTCATACCACTTGTATTTCACTATCTCTTCGCCGAACTAGTACACCTATTAGGTGTGTTGGGGACACAAGAGACTTCTTGCTTTGTGGTTGCAGGGTTGCATGAGAGGGATATCTTTGACCTCTTCCTCCCTGAGTTCGATAAACCTTGGGTAATCCACTTAAGGAAAACTTGCTGCTGTTCTACAAACCTCTGCTCTTGGAGGCCCAACACTGTCTACAAGAATAGAAGCACCCGTAGACATCAAGCACTTTTCTGGCGCCGTTGCCGGGGAGGAAAGGTAAAAGGCACTCATACTTCGGTTCCAGGTAACAGTTTTCTGGCGCCATTGTGTGTGTACTCGAAGCTATTTCCTTTAGACTCTGCAATTGCGACATTTGGTTTCTTGTTTACACTAGTTAGGCATAATGGACAACAATGACCTTTTTATTCTATTTCCTGATTTAAGACATGGATGGTTTGATGCGAAAATTAAAAAACCCATGGAACATATTAATATGAATGCTTTGAACACTATTGTTGCTAATGCTATGGAAAATTCTAAGCTTGGGGCTGGCTTTGATGAGCATGATATTTTTAGTCCCCCAAGCATTGAGGAGAAAATTTACTTTGATGATACTATGCCTCCTATATTTGATGATGAGAATAATAATGATAGCTACTTTGTTGAATTTGCTCCCACTACAACTAATAAAATTGATTATGCCTATGTGGAGAGTAATAATTTTATGCATGATACTCATGATAAGAATGCTTTATGTGATAGTTATATTGTTGAGTTTGCTCATGATGCTACTGAAAGTTATTATGAGAGAGGAAAATATGGTTGTAAAAATTTTCATGTTACTAAAACACCTCTCTATGTGCTGAAATTTTTGAAGCTACACTTGTTTTATCTTCCTATGCTTGTTACTTTGCTCTTCATGAACTTGTTTATTTACAAGATTCCTATGCATAGGAAGCATGTTAGACTTAAATGTGTTTTGAATTTGCCTCTTGATGCTCTCTTTTGCTTCAACTTCTATTTCTTGCGAGTGCATCATTAAAACTGCTGAGCCCATCTTAATGGCTATAAAGAAAGAACTTCTTGGGAGATAACCCATGTGTTTATTTTACTACAGCAATTTTTGTTTTGTTGAGTCTTGGAAGTTGTTTACTACTGTAGCAACCTCTCCTTATCATCTTTTTGTGCCAAGTAAAGTTTCTATGTTAAAGTTGTTGTTATATTAGGGATCGCTGCGCAGAAACAGCATTGCTGTCTGTCACGAATCTGGGCCCAAGTCTCTGTAGAAAATTCGAAAAAATCTGCCAATTTACGAGTGATCCTCAGATATGTACGCAACTTTCATTAGTTTTGAGTTTTTCCGTTTGAGCAAGTCTGGTGCCATTTTAAAATTCGTCTTTACGGACTGTTCTGTTTTTGACAGATTCTGCCTTCTATTTCGCATTGCCGCTTTTGTTAAGTTGAATGAGTTTCTTTGTTTCATTAACTTTCAGAAGTTTTATGCAATGTCCAGAAGTGTAAAGAATGATTGTGTCACCTCTGAACATGTAAATTTTTGTGCACTAACCCTCTAATGAGTTTGCTTGAAGTTTGGTGTGAAGGAAGTTTTCAAGGGTCAAGAGAGGAGTATGATATACTATGATCAAGAGGAGTGAAAGCTCTAAGCTTGGGGATGCCCCCGTGGTTCACCCCTGCATATTCTAAGAAGACTCAAGCATCTAAGCTTGGGGATGCCCAAGGCATCCCCTTCTTCATCGACAAAGTATCAGGTTCCTTCTCTTGAAACTATATTTTTATTCGGTCACATCTTATGTACTTTACTTGGAGCGTCTGTATGTTTTTGTTTTTGTTTTTGTTTGAATAAATGCTTGTGTGGGAGAGAGACACGCTCCGCTGGTTCATATGAACACATGTGTTCTTAGCTTTTAATGTTCAAGGGCGAAAGTTGATCGCTTCACTTATTGTTATATGGTTGAAATTGGGAAATGCTACATGTAGTAATTCTAAAATGTCTTGGATAATGTGATACTTTGCAATTGTTGTGCTTATGTTTAAGCTCTTGCATCATATACTTTGCACCCATTAATGAAGAAATACATAGAGCTTGCTAAAATTTGGTTTGCATATTTCACTACAAGAAAAGTTGCCATGGCCGAAGTTGAAGTCGCGCCGTGGTTGCTGGTGTACCATGGCCGACGATTTTGGTCCCTCCGTGGTGCATGTCAAAACTTTTTTTTCTCGTTTTTGAGGCCACCTAGCCCGACGAAAGCGGCCAAAACGTGGCGTATGGTGGCCCGGGACGTGGTGCATCTCGAAATCTCGGGTTCGCCGGCCGAGTCAACGCAAATCCGCACCGCCGAGGGATGTAGGGCCCAGATGGCAGCCTCTCTGGCATTGTTTTTTTCTAGATCGCGCCATCTCGTTCAACGTTCTCCGATCGAGCCGTTTACGATGCAGGATCATGGGTCCCGCATGTCATCCTCTATGAACCAAAATTCTTTCTATTCTTGGATTTTTTTGACCCCCTGATTTCTGGCTACTTCCTTTTTCTTTTGATCCCTTGCCGCCTTGGAAACGTTGAGACCGCTGCTGCTAAATGGGACCCGCATGTCATCCTCTATGTGCAATCAACTTTCTTTTCTTGGAGTTTTTTTGGCACCTCAAATTTGGTCACTTGCCTTTTTCTTTCGATCCCCTGCCGCCTCTCAAACGGTGATACCGCTGCTAAATTGGGACCCGCATGTCATCCTCTATGTACTATAAAACTTTCTTTTCTTGAATTATTTTTGGCACCTCATATTTGGTCACTTACCTTTTTCTTTCGATCCCCTGCCGCCTCTCAAACGGTGATACCGCTGCTGCTAAATGGGACCCGCATGTCATCCTCTATGTACTATAAAACTTTCTTTTCTTGGATTTTTTTGGCACCTCATATTTGGTCACTTGACTTTTTCTTTCGATCACCTGCTGCCTCTCAAACGGTGATACCGCTGCTGCTAAATGGGACCCGCATGTCATCCTCTATGTACTATAAAACTTTCTTTTCTTGGATTTTTTTGGCACCTCATATTTGGTCACTTGACTTTTTCTTTCGATCACCTGCTGCCTCTCAAACAGTGATACCGCTGCTGCTAAATGGGACCCGCATGTCATCCTCTATGTACTATAAAACTTTCTTTTCTTGGATTTTTTTGGCACCTCATATTTGGTCACTTGACTTTTTCTTTCGATCCCCTGCTTGATACCGCTCTGCTAAATGGGACCCGCATGTCATCCACTATGTACTTAAAACTTTCTTTTCTTGGATTTTTTTGGCACCTCATATTTGGTAACTTGACTTTTTCTTTCGATCCCCTGCTGCCTCTCAAACAGTGATACCTCTGCTAAATGGGACCCGCATGTCATCCTCTATGTACTATAAAACTTTCATTTTTTGGATTATTTTTGGCACCTCATATTTGGTCACTTGACTTTTTCTTTCGATCCCCTGCCGCCTCTCAAACGGTGAGACCGCTGCAGCTAAATGGGACCCGCATGTCATCCTCTATGAGCAATCAACTTTCTTTTCTTGGAGTTTTTTTTGGCACCTCATATTTGGTAACTTGACTTTTTCTTTCGATCTCATGCCACGTTTGAAACGTTGAGGTACCTGCTGGCTCATGGACCCGCATGTCATCCTCTGTGTGCTATAAAAGTTTCCTTTGTTGGATTTTTTCACCCTCTGATTTTTGCCTTGCCTTTTTCTTTTGATCCCCTGCCCCCTTTGAAACGTTGAGTAAGCTGTTGGTTCAAGGGACCCGCATGTCATCCTCTATGTCCATCAACTTTCTTTTCTTGGATTTTTTTCACCCCCTAATTACTAGCTACTTTCTTTTTCTTTTGATCTCAAGCCGCATTACAAACATTGAGACCGCTGCTGCAAAATGGGACCCACATGTCATCCTCTATGTACAATAAATCTTGGATTATTTTTGCTCCTGATATTTGGTCACTTGCCTTTTTCTTTCGATCTCATGCCGCCTTTGAAACGTTGAGTAAGCTGCTGGCTCATGGGTCCCGCATGTCATCCTCTACGAACAATAAAAGTTTCCTTTCTTGGAGTTATTTTTACCCCTAATTTCTGGCTATTTGCCTTTTTCTTTTGATCCCCTGCCCCCGTTGAAACGATGAGGACGCTGTTGGCAGGTCGGTCCCACATGTCATCCTCTATGAACAATAAAAGTTTCCTTTGGTGGATTTATTTTTGACCCCTAATTAATTTCTGGCTATTTCCTTTATTTTTCTTTTGATCCCCTGCCGCCTTGGAATTGTTGAGAATGCTGCTGCCTCATTTTTCTTTTGGTCCTGTGCCGCCTTGGAAACGTTGAGACCGCTGCTACAAAATGGGACCCGCATGTCATCCTCTATGTACAATAAAGTTTCTTTTCTTGGATTATTTTTGGCTCCTGATATTATGTCACTTGCCTTTTTCTTTCGATCTCATGCCGACTTTGAAACGTTGAGGATGCTGCTGCCTCATGGGTCCCGCATGTCATCCTCTCAGAACGATATTTGTTTTCTTTTCTTGTATTTTTTTACCAACTGATTTTTGGCTTTTTTTATTTCGATCCTGCCGCCTTTGAAACGTTGACTCAGCTGGCTCATGGGTCCCCGATGTCAGCCTCGTACAAGAAACATGTGATATTTTATTTTGCAGACAATAAACGTTGTATTTCGCTCTGAGCTATTGCAAACGGATAAATTAAATCTTTATATCTACATAAACAAACTTATATGTTGAATCTCCTTGTTTTTTGTTTTTGCGAAGCATAGGACTTTCCTGTTTTTTTTTTTTGAGAAAAATCCGACCTTTCCTGTTTTGGAGTGGGCTGAAATTGTACGAGTCAAAAGGCCCAGCAGGATAGTTCGAAGGCCCAGATGTCCAGATACAGCCCAATTAAAATCTTTCTTTTCTTGGATTTTTTTCACACCCTGATTTCTGGCTACTTCATTTTCTTTCGGTCCTGTGCCGCCTTGGAAGCGTTGAGACCGCTGCTACAAAATGGGACCCGCATGTCATCCTCTATGTACAATAAAGTTTCTTTTCTTGGATTATTTTTGGCTCCTGATATTATGTCACTTGACTTTTTCTTTCAATCTCATGCCGACTTTGAAACGTTGAGGAAGCTGCTGGCTCATGGGTCCCGCATGTCATCCTCTATGAACAATAAAAGTTTTCTTTTTTGGATTTATTTTTTCCCCTAATTTCTGGCTATTTGTCTTTTTCTTTTGATCCCCTGCCCCCTTTGAAACGATGACGACGCAGGTGGCAAGTCGGTCCCACATGTCATCCTCTATGAACAATAAAAGTTTCCTTTGATGGATTTATTTTTTACCCTAATTAATTTCTGGCTATTTCCTTTTTTATTTTGATCCCCTGCCGCCTTGAAATAGTTGAGGATGCTGCTGCCTCATGGGTCCCGCATGTCATCCTCTCAGAAAGGTAAATGTTTCTTTTCTTGAATTTGTTTACCAACTGATTTTTGGCTTATTTTTTCTTTCGATCTCCTGCCACCTTTAAAACGTTGACGACGCTGCTGGCTCATGGGTCCCCAATGTCAGCCTCCCCATACTGCAAATCCTCTTTCTGCAAAGGTTGTATTTCTAGATAGATAAGGTGGATTCGAATCTGCCATGGTTCAGGCAGCTCAGGTAAGCCTTCTTGCACTAATTAATGGAAGTAGTGTATCGCAAGGTCAAGACATGTGGCTCGGTGTAATGAATCTATATGAATCATGTTGTGGGTTCAATCTGATAGTTCTCTAACAGGTCAGCCAAAATAGAAATTAAGTTTTTTTCTAAAAGGGAAATGCAAATTAAGATGAACACAAACATTAGTTATCATAATAGCTGATCATACATACATACTTGCTAAGAGCAAAAGCTTGCCAGAGTTTTACCACCCATACAATTAATTAGCAGTTCAGATAAGATAACCTTATATAAGTATAACTACAAATGCATTTGCTAAGGGCTCATGGGACAACAGAACTAGACAACCGCGAACTTTATGACCAGCATGTCACAGCGGCATCGAAAGATCTTGACCTTCAACTTTGATCCAATGCGAAGTTTGGCACCGTCAATGAACTTTTTCCACCTGGAAGTAACAGCCAAGCGGCCATCTGTGGGACTGACAGAGTACCGTCCCTCCACGGTGAGACCTTCACTCTCCATGACGAGGGATATCTTGCCCCTTCGGCCAGCATTGAGATCCTTGGAGATACTTTTAGGCAATTTCTGATTCAAAGCAAGAGATACCACCAAAAATTAGTCAATGGCACCAATGCACTGAACCATGTGAGACTTTGAGCAGAGAAGACATCAAGATAAGAGCAGTTATGCTGTCATATACTCACGAACATAGCCTTCAGATGCGTCCTGGTCACCACACGGGTGGCCACAGCAATGAGCTGAGACCTCGGTGATCTGGCTGGGGCAGGTGCATGAGCCTGGGCTGGTACACGAGCTGGTGCTGATGCAGGAGACTGCTGGGCAGGTGCAGTAAACGGTGCCTCTAGAGGAACCGGTGCTGATGCAGGAGACTGTTGGGCAGGTGCAGTAAACGGTGCAGCTAGAGGAACCAGTGCTGATGCAGGAGCCTGCTGGGCATGTGTAGTATATGGGGCCTCTACAGGAACCAATGCTGATGTAGGGGACTGCTGGGTAGATGCAGTAAACGGAGCTGGTACAGGAACCGGTGCTGATGCAGGAGAGTGGGAAGCCGGTGCCGGTGCTGGTGTGGTTGCCCTTTGTGACATCCGCTCCTGTTCCGTCAGGGGATCTGCAGCTTTGATCATGTTAAACCCAGCAAGCTAGAACAGAGGGAATGGTTTAGAACAACTGCTCAGAATGCAGTTATCAAAAGATATGAGTAGAAAAAAGTTACATATTATATATTTGGAAGTGTCTCCAACTCTGTAAGCAGTTACGTATATCTGCCCGTTTGAGTTTCTGATCCTCAGCTCGTCGCCCTTCTTCAGACCGTAGTCAAAAGCAAACTTTCTCCAATCATGTCCATACAAATATGTGATGGCCTGCGTCTTGTAGACATACACCTCATAGACCGTGTAGGTGTTCATCAATTTGCCATTGCCATGCATAGTGAAAGATCCTTCATGCGGACACATCTGGTTAATCATTGGACGAAGTTCACAAGGTACAGTCTGCATGTGAAAATTGATACAAATGTAAGAAGCAGGAAGACTAAAAACAAGACTTTACTATATGCCAATTCATGCTAAACCACTGAGAATACATACCTGTAACTCTGTGAAGGAGCTACTAGAAAGGTAGATAGAGCCATAGGAGGTGTTATATGCGGGGTATGTACATGGGCCCGCCATATTCCCGCAAGCTCGGCATCGGGATGGTGAAGGAAACATGGGAGGTACTACTGGTGCGTAGCGCTGAACGTAAGTGGAAGAATTAGGTTGTGTAAAGTGCATAGTTCAGAGCAATGCAAATGTTGACAAGCAAGTGCATAACACTATGTTACAAACTGAACAGTGAAAAATTAGTGTATGATGAATATAAGCATGCTAATTTGGTGTTTCCGAATTCCAAAAAGCATTAGACAGAGCCGGTGATAATATCAGACATAAATCATGGCATGTATATGTGGCTTAAGAAAATATACCCGAACCCTTGGATGGTTACGGCCCGGCTGATCCTTGGACTTGAGCTTATATAAGCATCCAGAAGGTGGGGCTGACAGTAACTTGGTGGCAGCCTCTGCAGATGCCTCATCAGCAGCAGTTGCAATCCTTTTGACCAATGAAGGCTTAGCAGTTTCAGTCTGCATATAAAAATTGAAGAGCAACAGACATCAGCAGTGATATATAAAATGAATCTATGAGACACTGATGCATATAGTGCTGGATGTAAGTGGAAGAATAGGTGTGTGTGTTTCTGAACTATTGGTAAGCATTAGACAAAGCCGGCAATAAACAGACAAAAATCAAATCATGTATGAGGATTAAGAAAATATACCTGCTTGAAAAGGGTACCACCCAGCTGGCCCGTGGCCTTGTGCTTGAGGAGGTTTTCAGAAGATGGTGGCAGCACCATCGTCTTCACAGCAGCCTCATCAGGATCATTTTTTATCCATTTGAGTAGAGGAACAGAAGTTTCATCCTGCATATGAATAGCAACAGAACTCATCATTGATATTTAATAAATCTATGAGATAGACTGATGCAAATAGTGCGGGTGTAAGTGGAAGAATAGGGTTGTGCATAGAGAACAGTTGACAACAATGCAAATGATTACAAAAGAAGCCAATGGAAATCAACAGTTTATATACTGGATGAGACAGACTGAAAAGTGAAAAATTAGTGTATGATGATTGTAAGCAAACGCAGTGTTTCTGAACTTTTGGTAAGCATTAGACAAAGCCAACAGTAATTAAACAGATAATAATGAAATCATGTATGTGGATTAAGAAAATATACCAGATTCATTAAAAGGTCACCACCCAGCTGGCCCATGGCCTCGTGCTTGTAGAGGTTTTCGGAAGATGGTGCCGGCACCATCGTCCTCACAGCAGCCTCATTAGCCCCATTTTGCATCCACTTGAGTAAAGGCGCAGCAGTTTCAGCCTGCATAAGAATGGGAACAGATCTCAGCAGTGATATTGAATGACTCTGAGACAGACTGATGCATATAGTGCTAGATGTAAGTGGAAGGGTATGGCCGTGTATGGACAACAGTTCACAACAATGCAAGGGTGTGTTCGGTTCTGAAACAGCGTGGAATGGAATGGAATGGTTCCATTTCAGAGGAATGGAATGGTTACATTTTTGTTCGGTTGGGAAAAATGGAGAGCAGAAGAGATCGAGGTTAAACTAACCAATTGTCTCAAAATTGTAATTAACAATTGCAAATGACATTTTAATCTCAAAGTCGTAATTAACAGCGCCTAATGGTGCTCTTTTAATCTAAAAATCGAAATTAACATCATTTTATGTTGGGTTAGGGGAACTGGAGTAGATGAACATTACTGTATGATGATTGTAAGCAAACGAATTTGGTGTTTCTAAACTTTTGGCTTCGAGATCTTATGGGTTTCAACTCTAGCCTACCCCAACTTGTTTGGGACTGAAAGGCTTGGTTGTTGTTGTTGTTGTTGTTGTAAACTTTTGGCAAGCATAGAAAAAACCGACAATAAACAGAGAAAAATCAAGGCATGTTTTGTGGATTAAGAAAATATACCATATTCATTAAAAGATCACCACCCAGCTGGTGCGTGGCCTTGTGCTTGTAGAGGCATTTAGAAGATGGGGGCGGCATCAACATACTGGCAGCCTGATCAGCCGCAGTTTTGATCTTCCTTTTGAGTAAAGGCCCTAAAGTTTCAGTCTGCATATGAATAGCAAAACAAAAGGCAGACCTCAGCAGTGATATTGAATTACTGTATGAGATAGACTGATGCATATAGTGGATGCTCTTAGCCTTTTGCAGCGTGAACACTAGCTATGGACAGACAAAAAAACTAGTTAACTCAGCTTTGTCTAGATATGAATGTACTACCACCATCCAAAAGCTTAAGCCTTATTTATTTTTGAGAAATCAAAACAAGCAAAGTTTGACCAAAATTTTAGAACATTCTATCAACAAATATAATACTGTGTAGATACCGTAGGAAAATATATTTTATTATCTATTTAATGATATTAATTTTGTATTTTGCATGTTACTGATTTTTGGTAAAAGCTTAGTCAAACATGGTATAGTTTGACTTTCTAAAAATAATATAAGCCCAAAGCTTTGGGATGGAGGCAGTAGTATCTAGAGCTAAAACACATCTAGATACATCCGTATCTACAGATAGTTGAGTCAATTAATTTGGATCTGAGGGAGTATCAGATTCAGACTACATCATGGTAAGTTGGTTAAAAAAAATTACCCCTGGGCGGTCCCTGCCCAGCTCGGCAGTGGCATTTCGCTTCTTGTGCTGCAGATCGGGCCATGCTCCTGCAGCAGGTGGGGCGCTATTCTCGTTCCCCATAGCCTCAGCACGGAACCTGGAGGTACCAACCTGATACAGAGAATATAGAGCATGGTGTCACAGAGGCTTTACGCACAAACAGCTGAAGACATGTGCTACTTTAAGCATATTCCAGAACAGGAACAGATTGAGGATGAGAGAGACACTTAAAAGGTAAAGAGTGGATAAGCAAACGGAGTACCTGCTTCGCGGGGCTGGGGACGCAGCTCAGGCTCAGCCAACTGCCCACATGCGTGGTGGCCTTACGCTCCATTGCCCCCACCGCCGAGGTCTTACCTTTCCTGTACAAGCTGACAAAAGATACAGTGAGGATCAGCAGAAACTACAAAGGTTGCAAATGTCGACAAATAAAGGAAGAACACCCCAATCCAAGCAAAGGTAGCCCCCGTCCCCCACCCCCATCAATCACTCCCAGCTCGAGGGTGACCAGAAAGACACCCCTTTGCCCAGAATAGGAAAGAGATGCGCAAGATATCGAGGAGAGGAAAAAAGAACCGATCTCGAGAAAGGAGAGAACATTACTAGTCCTACCTAATCCGCTTGGGCTAGATGCAGCTTGCCCCTCCAAGCTGGATGCCTGGACGGTGGAGGCGAAAGGAGGGGATCGAGCTAGCGGCTTGCATCCGTCGGCAATCGGCACTCGATCGGGAGAGAAGGGGTGCTACATAAAGGGGAGGGGTAACATATTTTATTACACAGTGAACTTACTGATGTGACTAGTCATTACATGTCTCACTGAAACTAGGGCCCATAGTGTGGCACCCCAAATTTACTTGAAGCTGCCCGGCGGGACGCATTGGCGCGTCAAGAAACCCCCGAATTGTAGCGGGGAAATGAAACATTTCACAAAAATTCGAAATTCAAGCACACCGCCACGCGCCAAGCACGCGGCTGTTCCTTCCTCTTCCTCGGTTCCTCCTCCCCTATCCGAAAAAACCCCAAATCCCAAGCTCAAACCAAAAAAAAAAACAAAAAACAAATCCCCTGCCGCCATGCATGTCCTCGTTAACCCGCTGGAGATCGTTCCCGGACGATGCGGACCACCCGCCCTGAGATCCAGAATTCCGTCCACCTCGAGGCACTGCGTGCTGTCTCGCAGCAGCGGCTTGAGGGCGCTGAAGAGGAAGTTCCGCGGAAAGTGCTCATGGCAACCGTGCAAGCTCACCGGCGTGCTGTATCCCGAGAGGAACTGGTCAAAGCTTTGCTATTCGCCACACAAAAAAAAATTGCGGGCCAAGATCTGGTCAAAGCTTCGTCGATGGCTTGCCGCGAGAGGCTTGGAGTCCAGAGTCAATAAACTAGCTGCTCGAGGACTTGGGCGGTTTACACGGATTCATATTAACTGACTCAAGTTTGTTAGTCTAGTTAACAAATGCATCTAGATACATCCATATCTAGACAGAATTGAGTCAATTAATATGAATCAGAGGGGAGTACCTGAAAGTGTTTCATGCTACCAACTAATGCGCTGGCAGGAATCGTTGTAGAAGTAATTGTGCTACTACTTGTACGATGAACTGATTGTGTGGGTGTCGAATTTTGCAACGCGATCATCCACTGAATGCTTAATCTAGCGCCAAAGGCGTACAAATCATAACATACTACAGCACCAGAACATAAGAGTACGAATCATAAAGTAGCTCAACATTTTGCATCAGGGCTGGGTGGTCCTGAGACTACCGGGACGCCCCTGATGATCTCCGGGTGTGCATCCTCTTCAACGCAAAGCTGTGTACTCGGTCCACGGCCTCCTTCTGTAGGCTGGATAATCTCAGGTGCAGGACCTTCGTCTATGAAAGGCTCGTCATCAGTACCATCCACAGGTGCATCAAACTGAGATTCATCTTCAAATCTCCCATCAAACTGAGAGACCTCTTTAACTCTATGCTTCTGCAATTAGTACATCAACCGATTAGACAAACATCTAAGGGATGCAACCTGAACAAATGCCGTTTTACATATTTACCTTCTCATCTGGCACAGCACATGTCCCAGAGCTGAAACCCGTTTCCTGAAGCAAGCGCTTTTTCTCTCCTTCCCGTCCATCCATCTGCAACAAGTTAAATTTGAGTACAGAACCTTGCACAGCAATGCAAACTATTGATTGAAACAGCGGCAGCATCAATATAAATAATTAACTACATATGCCAGCACACATACAGTGTGAGCAAGATCTGCTTCTCCTGCTAAAGGATCATTATATGGTTCACCATGCTAAACCCGCCTAACATATGTGCGGTCCATCCCAAAAATGTGTAAATGATCTGCCACTACAGGGTGAGGCCTCTTCTCACCATTCATACATGTGCAGCGCGGGCAATACACGTCCAGGTTGTGACCATCATGAGCTCTAATAAACCCCATAAAGGGTTGAACACCATTTATATATGAAGGGGAACATAAGTGTCCATGCAGTATCCAAGTTCTGTCCATCTGTTTAATTATGAGATACAGTGGTTGGTGATTAATTTAAGGCGAAGTAGGAAATGTATATCCATCGAGTACAAAACTATACTACATGATTATGCATTTCAGCAATCATGTCGAGTACAAAACAAAAAATGCCCATCGACATTTTAGCAAACAGATCGTGTACAAAACTCTGCCATGGCATTTCAGCAAATTAACGGATCGAGTGCAGAACTGACTCTATATGCCCACGCAAATGAACAAATTGATCGATGACAAATCGAGCGGAAAACTATAAAGTGCCAATTAGTTCGAGCATACTGACGAATTTTTTTAGCAGCATCAAGAAAATATAAATCGTTAGGCTGTCTTGCCCGATACATGATTGAGCTAGAGATAGCAGCCCTACCGTGGATCAACTTGACCGCCGGTGCGTCTCGAGAAGAACGACGGGGAGGGGAAGCTTCTTCTTCGCACGGACGGGACGGGGAGGGGAAGCTCTTCGCACGGACGGGGATAAGTTGTGTACGGGTGGGTGGGGGGTCATGCGGCCGGGCCGCCGGGGTGATAATTAAGGTCGGTAGGTGGCGTTTAATGGAGTTGCGTGTGTAATTTGCCGTGCACAAGGTTGAGGAATAGGCGGTTCCCTTTGCCGCGCGCACAATTCAAACTATCCCGCCCATGTAGTTTAAATTCGCCATATTTTCGTTAAATCGACATAAAGTCATGTGAGTGGGGGAAAATTAGCAAAGTTGCTTGAAAAATAGTAAAACTCTGGAATTATCCTTTAAATATGCTCTACTTCGTGTGAAAATCGGGGTGTGGAAGCATGTTGAGCTGTTTTATTTGTACTTTCTTCATTAAAACTCCCATTTTATGCACTTTGGATGGAAAGAAATCATTTGTACATAAATTTTGACAACGCCATTTGCAAACACTAATTGTTTACATGCCAAGATGCACCCATCCACCAAATATATATGTGGCAAAAGTTTATCACAATCTAGCAGATATGCATAATTAGTGAGGGACCCCTTTTGATTTTGTGCAATTTCCACTAATTAGGTAGAGATCGAGAAGGGTTAATTAATTAGGCCATGTTAGGGGTTATGTGTTTTAGATTAGGTTGTGTGGATTCAAATACAACTTCTTTATTTGTGTGCTATGATTAATCAAAACTAGATCGATCGACTGCGCACACATTATTAGAGGCGCATGCCTTTGCGCACAAAGTGCATGTGTGTGTTGTTGGCCACCAACGAGAGAGAGAGAGAGAGAGAGAGAGAGAGATAGAGGTAGAGAGAGCTACATACGAGAGAGCGATTGAAATCCCCAAATTAAACACATATATATGCATGGCACATTTAATTTAATTAGAGGACCGCGAGGCACCCCTGGCCTGCTTGATGCATAATTAAGTGTCATTGGCCTATATATATAGGGTTTAATTAGGGTTTAGGGTTTAGGGTTAGGAGGTTAGGGTTTAGGGTTTAATGTTTATGGTGTTTAGGGTTTAGGGATTAGGGATTAGGGTTTATTTAGGGTTTAAGGTTTAGGGATCATCGATCGAGTGCGCACACACACATTATTAGAGGCACACGCGCCTTTGCGCATAAAGTGCATGCGTATATGTGTGTGTTTTTTGGCCACCAACGACATATAGATGATCGAGAGAGAGAGATTGAAATCCCCAAGAATATGTTCAAATATATATTAAAATATATGCACGAATTAATGCATGCATGGTAGGCCATGCATGCACACTAATTATATATATATATGAGGAAACTTAATCAAATGTGTTTTCATTCGAGAGAACTTGTCAAAATTCAAGTTAATTAATTTATCATCGATAATTATATAATTAATTAATGAATCTCAGGGAGATGTTATACAACATATGATCGATATATAGGCCATGTATATATTAATTGGTTTTAATCTACCGTTTTTGCTAGCTAGCTGCATGCTATATATAGAGCATGTTTTTATTAGATCGGGTTATAGCTAGTATAGTTTAGGGTTATGTGTTTTAATTAACTAGGGTTTGATTAGCTAGGGGTTAGTTATATATATATGGTTTAGGGTTAATGCATGTCACATTTAATTTAACTAGAGGACCGCGAGGCACCCCTGGCCTGCTTGATGCACAATTAAGTGTCGTTGGCCTATATATATAGGGTTTAATTAGGGTTTAGGGTTAGCTAGCTGGGTTTAGGGTTTAGTGTTTTGGGTGTTTAGCTAGGGTCTAGGGTTTAGGGTTTAGTGTTTACTGTGTTTAGAGGGTCTAGGGTTTAGTGTTTAGGGTGTTTAGGGTCTAGGGTTTAGGGTCTAGTGTTTAGGGTCTATGGTTTAGGGTTTAATTAGTGTTTAGGGTGTTTAGGGTTTAGGGTTTAGTGTTTACGGTGTTTAGGGTCTAGGGTTTAGGGTTTAGTGTTTAGGGTCTAGGGTTTAGGGTTTAATTAGTGTTTAGGGTGTTTATAGGGTTTAGGGTTTAGGGTTTAGGGTTTTAGGGTTTAGGGTTTAGGGTTTAGGGTTTAGGGTTTATGGTTTAGGGTTTACGGTGTTTAGGGTCTAGGGTTTAGGGTTTAGTGTTTAGGGTGTTTAGGGTCTAGGGTTTAGTGTGTTTAGGGTGTTTAGGGTTTAGGGGATTAGGGATTAGGGTTTTAGGGTTGTTTAAGGTTTAGGGATCATCGATCGAGTGCGCACACACATTATTAGAGGCACCCGCGCCTTTACGCATCAAGTGCATGCGTATATA
Organism: Lolium multiflorum; assembly: GCA_030979885.1. Taxonomy (NCBI): domain Eukaryota; kingdom Viridiplantae; phylum Streptophyta; class Magnoliopsida; order Poales; family Poaceae; genus Lolium; species Lolium multiflorum. Next base: position 167,500,688 of record CM061750.1, read on the forward strand.
TGTGTGTTTTTTGGGCCACCAACGATATATAGATGATCGAGAGATTGAAATCCCCAAGAATATGTTCAAATATACATTAAAATATATGCACGAATGCATTGTAGGCCATGCATATGCACACTAATTATATATATATTATGAGGCAACTTAATCAAATGTGTTTTCATTCGAGAGAACTTGTCAAAGTTCAAGTTAATTAATTTATCACGATAATTATATAATTAATTAATGATTCTCAGGGATATGTTATACAACATGATCGATATAGGCCATGTATATTTTAATTGGTGTTAATCTACGGTTTGCTAGCTAGCTGCTATATATAGAGCATGTTTTTATTAGATCGGGTTATATCTAGTATAGTTTAGGGTTATGTGTTTTAATTAAGTAGGGTTGATTAGCTAGGGTTAGTTACATATATATGGTTTAGGGTTAATGCATGGCACATTTAATTTTATTAGAGGATCGCGAGGCACCCATGACCCGCTCGATCGATGCACAATTAAGTGTCGTTGGCCTATACATAGGGTTTAATTGGGGTTTAGGATTAGCTAGGGTTTAGGGTTAGGGTTAGGGTTAGGGTTAGGGTACGTTTAGGGTTAATGCATGTCACATTTAATTTAACTAGAGGACCGCGAGGCACCCCTGGCCTGCTTGATGCACAATTAAGTGTCGTTGGCCTATATATATAGGGTTTAATTAGGGTTTAGGGTTAGCTAGCTGGGTTTAGGGTTTAGTGTTTTGGGTGTTTAGCTAGGGTCTAGGGTTTAGGGTTTAGTGTTTACGGTGTTTAGAGGGTCTAGGGTTTAGTGTTTAGGGTGTTTAGGGTCTAGGGTTTAGGGTCTAGTGTTTAGGGTCTATGGTTTAGGGTTTAATTAGTGTTTAGGGTGTTTAGGGTTTAGGGTTTAGTGTTTACGGTGTTTAGGGTCTAGGGTTTAGGGTTTAGTGTTTAGGGTCTAGGGTTTAGGGTTTAATTAGTGTTTAGGGTGTTTATAGGGTTTAGGGTTTAGGGTTTAGGGTTTAGGGTTTAGGGTTTAGGGTTTAGGGTTTAGGGTTTACGGTGTTTAGGGTCTAGGGTTTAGGGTTTAGTGTTTAGGGTGTTTAGGGTCTAGGGTTTAGTGTGTTTAGGGTGTTTAGGGTTTAGGGGATTAGGGATTAGGGTTTTAGGGTTGTTTAAGGTTTAGGGATCATCGATCGAGTGCGCACACACATTATTAGAGGCACCCGCGCCTTTACGCATCAAGTGCATGCGTATATATGTGTGTTTTTTGGGCCACCAACGATATATAGATGATCGAGAGAGAGAGAGAGATTGAAATCCCCAAGAATATGTTCAAATATACATTAAAATATATGCACGAATGCATTGTAGGCCATGCATGCACACTAATTATATATATATTATGAGGCAACTTAATCAAATGTGTTTTCATTCGAGAGAACTTGTCAAAGTTCAAGTTAATTAATTTATCACGATAATTATATAATTAATTAATGATTCTCAGGGATATGTTATACAACATGATCGATATAGGCCATGTATATTTTAATTGGTGTTAATCTACGGTTTGCTAGCTAGCTGCTATATATAGAGCATGTTTTTATTAGATCGGGTTATAGCTAGCTAGTATAGTTTAGGGTTATGTGTTTTAATTAAGTAGGGTTGATTAGCTAGGGTTAGTTACATATATATGGTTTATGGTTAATGCATGGCACATTTAATTTTATTAGAGGATCACGAGGCACCCATGACCCGCTCGATCGATGCACAATTAAGTGTCGTTGGCCTATACATAGGGTTTAATTGGGGTTTAGGATTAGCTAGGGTTTAGGGTTAGGGTTAGGGTTAGGGTTAGGGTACGTTTAGGGTTAATGCATGTCACATTTAATTTAACTAGAGGACCGCGAGGCACCCCTGGCCTGCTTGATGCACAATTAAGTGTCGTTGGCCTATATATATAGGGTTTAATTAGGGTTTAGGGTTAGCTAGGGTGGTTTAGGTTTAGGGTTTAGTGTTTATGGTGTTTAGAGGGTCTAGGGTTTAGTGTTTAGGGTGTTTAGGGTCTAGGGTTTAGGGTCTAGTGTTTAGGGTCTATGGTTTAGGGTTTAATTAGTGTTTAGGGTGTTTAGGGTTTAGGGTTTAGTGTTTACGGTGTTTAGGGTCTAGGGTTTAGGGTTTAGTGTTTAGGGTCTAGGGTTTAGGGTTTAATTAGTGTTTAGGGTGTTTATAGGGTTTAGGGTTTAGGGTTTAGGGTTTAGGGTTTTAGGGTTTAGGGTTTAGGGTTTAGGGTTTAGGGTTTAGGGTTTAGGGTTTAGGTTGTTTAGGGTCTAGGGTTTAGGGTTTAGTGTTTAGGGTGTTTAGGGTCTAGGGTTTAGTGTGTTTAGGGTGTTTAGGGTTTAGGGATTAGGGATTAGGGTTTTAGGGTTGTTTAAGGTTTAGGGATCATCGATCGAGTGCGCACACACATTATTAGAGGCACCCGCGCCTTTACGCATCAAGTGCATGCGTATATATGTGTGTTTTTTGGGCCACCAACGATATATAGATGATCGAGAGAGAGAGAGAGAGATTGAAATCCCCAAGAATATGTTCAAATATACATTAAAATATATGCACGAATGCATTGTAGGCCATGCATGCACACTAATTATATATATATTATGAGGCAACTTAATCAAATGTGTTTTCATTCGAGAGAACTTGTCAAAGTTCAAGTTAATTAATTTATCACGATAATTATATAATTAATTAATGATTCTCAGGGATATGTTATACAACATGATCGATATAGGCCATGTATATTTTAATTGGTGTTAATCTACGGTTTGCTAGCTAGCTGCTATATATAGAGCATGTTTTTATTAGATCGGGTTATAGCTAGCTAGTATAGTTTAGGGTTATGTGTTTTAATTAAGTAGGGTTGATTAGCTAGGGTTAGTTACATATATATGGTTTAGGGTTAATGCATGGCACATTTAATTTTATTAGAGGATCACGAGGCACCCATGACCCGCTCGATCGATGCACAATTAAGTGTCGTTGGCCTATACATAGGGTTTAATTGGGGTTTAGGATTAGCTAGGGTTTAGGGTTAGGGTTAGGGTACGTTTAGGGTCTAGGGTTTAGGGTTTAGTGTTTAGGGTGTTTAGGGTTTAGGGATTAGGGATTTAAGGTTTTAGGGTTGTTTAAGGTTTAGGGATCATCGATCGAGTGCGCACACACATTATTAGAGGCACCCGCGCCTTTACGCATAAATTGCATGCATATATATGTGTGTTTTTTGGGCCACCAACGATATATAGATGATCGAGAGAGAGAGAGATTGAAATCCCCAAGAATATGTTCAAATATACATTAAAATATATGCACGAATGCATTGTAGGCCATGCATGCACACTAATTATATATATATTATGAGGCAACTTAATCAAATGTGTTTTCATTCGAGAGAACTTGTCAAAGTTCAAGTTAATTAATTTATCACGATAATTATATAATTAATTAATGAATCTCAGGGATATGTTATGCAACATGATCGATATAGGCCATGTATATTTTAATTGGTGTTAATCTACGGTTTGCTAGCTAGCTGCTATATATAGAGCATGTTTTTATTAGATCGGGTTATAGCTAGCTAGTATAGTTTAGGGTTATGTGTTTTAATTAAGTAGGGTTGATTAGCTAGGGTTAGTTACATATATATGGTTTAGGGTTAATGCACGGCACATTTAATTTTATTAGAGGATCACGAGGCACCCATGACCCGCTCGATCGATGCACAATTAAGTGTCGTTGGCCTATACATAGGGTTTAATTGGGGTTTAGGATTAGCTAGGGTTTAGGGTTAGGGTTAGGGTTAGGGTTAGGGTATGTTTAGGGTCTAGGGTTTAGGGTTTAGTGTTTAGGGTGTTTAGGGTTTAGGGATTAGGGATTTAAGGTTTTAGGGTTGTTTAAGGTTTAGGGATCATCGATCGAGTGCGCACACACATTATTAGAGGCACCCGCGCCTTTACGCATAAATTGCATGCATATATATGTGTGTTTTTTGGGCCACCAACGATATATAGATGATCGAGAGAGAGAGAGATTGAAATCCCCAAGAATATGTTCAAATATACATTAAAATATATGCACGAATGCATTGTAGGCCATGCATGCACACTAATTATATATATATATATTATGAGGCAACTTAATCAAATGTGTTTTCATTCGAGAGAACTTGTCAAAGTTCAAGTTAATTAATTTATCACGATAATTATATAATTAATTAATGAATCTCAGGGATATGTTATACAACATGATCGATATAGGCCATGTATATTTTAATTGGTGTTAATCTACGGTTTGCTAGCTAGCTGCTATATATAGAGCATGTTTTTATTAGATCGGGTTATATCTAGTATAGTTTAGGGTTATGTGTTTTAATTAAGTAGGGTTGATTAGCTAGGGTTAGTTACATATATATGGTTTATGGTTAATGCATGGCACATTTAATTTTATTAGAGGATCGCGAGGCACCCATGACCCGCTCGATCGATGCACAATTAAGTGTCGTTGGCCTATACATAGGGTTTAATTGGGGTTTAGGATTAGCTAGGGTTTAGGGTTAGGGTTAGGGTTAGGGTTAGGGTACGTTTAGGGTCTAGGGTTTAGGGTTTAGTGTTTAGGGTGTTTAGGGTTTAGGGATTAGGGATTTAGGGGTTTTAGGGTTGTTTAAGGTTTAGGGATCATCGATCGAGTGCGCACACACATTATTAGAGGCACCCGCGCCTTTACGCATAAATTGCATGCATATATATATATGTGTGTTTTTTGGCCACCAACGATATATAGATGATCGAGAGAGAGATTGAAATCCCCAAGAATATGTTCAAATATACATTAAAATATATGCACGAATGCATGGTAGGCCATGCATGCACACTAATTATATATATATATTATGAGGCAACTTAATCAAATGTGTTTTCATTCGAGAGAACTTGTCAAAATTAAAGTTAATTAATTTATCACGATAATTATATAATTAATTAATGAATCTCAGGGATATGTTATACAACATGATCGATATAGGCCATGTATATATTAATTGGTGTTAATCTACGGTTTGCTAGCTAGCTGCTATATATAGAGCATGTTTTTATTAGATCGGGTTATAGCTAGTATAGTTTAGGGTTATGTGTTTTCATTAAGTAGGGTTGATTAGCTATGGTTAGTTACATATATATGGTTTAGGGTTAATGCATGGCACATTTAATTTAATTAGAGGACCGCGAGGCACCCCTGGCCTGCTTGATGCACAATTAAGTGTCGTTGGCCTATATATAGGGTTTAATTAGGGTTTAGGGTTAGGGTTAGGGTTTAGGGTCTAGGGTTTAGTGTTTAGGGTGTTTAGGGTTTAGGGATTAGGGATTAGGGTTTTAGGGTTGTATAAGGTTTAGGGATCATCGATCGAGTGCGCACACACATTATTAGAGGCACCCGCGCCTTTGCGCATAAAGTGCATGCGTATAGTTTAGGGTTATTTGTTTTAATTAAGTAGGGTTTGATCAGCTAGGGTTAGTTACATATATATGGTTTAGGGTTAATGCATGGCACATTACATATAGTTTAAATCTCAAGAATGTTTATACATGATAGGCCATATGTGCAAAGGAATTTTTTTCCTCGTGAACTTGTCAAAATTCAAGTTTATCAGTGCCAATGGAAACTAGTCCAAAAAATTACATAGAGGACCAAAAGTACTAGACAATAACTAATAGAACCTGCAACTTTACAAAAAGGACCCCAAAACATATAGAAGAAAATCAATCGAGTCCTTCTCGACCGCACATCAGATCTCTGCTCCGCATCCTTTCCAGCAACTCCGTCGCCGGGGACGCACCACTTGGGACGGTGTCGCCGGTAGTCGCCAGGACGAAGGAGAAGAAGGGCCTCAGCAACGGCATATTGGCTCTGAGAAGGGTCGCTGAAAGTCCAAGATGTGCACGGGCAAGACGGATGACGCCGTCGTATGCCCCGAGCTTGTGAACTTTAGCAGCTTGACTTCCCCATTGGCCAGATCTGAAGCACTGACCAAAGCAAGCCTCACCGTTAGCGCCATCACATTGATGGCACCAGATCGGGGTTTGGCCGGCAAGATCCGCCAGATTCACCATAGGCCAGATCTGAAGCCGATGACGAGATCCCCGACTCCATTGCGCCATTCTGCTCATGGGAAACACTGGATCTAAGCTTACAACAACACTAACTCCCTCGGATCCAAATTAGCTGACTCAACTTTGCTTATCTAAATATGGATGTATCCACACATGTTTTTACTCTAGATACATACACGTCTAAGGAAAGTTGAATCAATTAATTTAGTTCGGAGGGTGTACAATATACAGAGAGAAGTCGGCCTCGTCTCCGGCCGGCGAGGCCGCCGGAGAGAAGGGGGAGAGGAGCCGGGGGAGTGGGAGAGACTCGAGAGAGAAAGAGAAGAGGAAGAAATGAGAGCTCCCTGTGTCTAAGGGTGCTTCTATTCTTGTAGACAGTGTTGGGCCTCCAAGAGAGAGGTTTGTAGAACAGCACAAGTTTCCCTTAAGTGGATTACCCAAGGTTTATCGAACTCAGGGAGGAAGAGGTCAAAGGTATCCCTCTCAAGCAACCCTGCAACCACAAAGCAAGAAGTCTCTTGTGTCCCCAACACACCTAATAGGTGCACTAGTTCGGCGAAGAGATAGTGAAATACAGGTGGTATGAATGAATATGAGCAGTAGTACGGCGCCAGAAAAGTGCTTGCTGGCGTGTAGTTGATGGTAGTAATATTGCGGGAAGTAAACATGCAGTAGAACAGTAAACAAGCAGCGACTTCAGTATTTAGGAACAAGGCCTAGGGATCATACTTTCACTAGTGGACACTCTCAACATTGATCGCATAATAAATAACTCTTTCTCATATGTGCTACATACACTCTTGTTTGATAATGAACATCATTCGTTGCGTAGGATTACACGAACCCTCAATGCCGGAGTTAACAAGCTCCACAACATTCGATATTCATGTTTAAGTAACCTTAGAGCATAATAGATCATTGCAAAATAAACCAAGAACTAACATAGTGCACACGCTGTCCATATTACACTATGAAGGAGGAATAGATCACATCAATACTATCATAATGATAATTAACTCCACAATCTACAAGAGATCATGATCATAGCCTACGACAAGAACCACACGGTGCACACACTAGCACCTTTACACCATGCAGGAGGAATAGACTACTTTAATAACATCACATGAGTAGCACATAACTAGTAGCGATACAAAGCTCATCATATGGATCTCAATCATGTAAAGCAGCTCATGAGATCATTGTATTGAAGTACATGGGAGAGAGATTAACCACATAGCTACCGGTACAGCCCCGAGCCTCGATGGAGAACTACTCCCTCCTCATGGGAGCAGCAGGTGATGAAGATGGCGGTGGAGATGGCAGCGGTGTCGATGGAGAAGCCTTCCGGGGCACTTCCCCGCTCAGTGCCGGACAGAGACTCCTGTCCCAGGATCTTGGCTTCGCGAGGCGGCGGCTCTGGAACTTTTCTCGTATCGTGGCTTTCTCCGTAAGGGTTTCGATGCAGGGGCTTTAAATAGGCGAAGAGGCGGCGCAGGAGGGTCAAGGGCGACCACACCATAGGGTGGCGCGGGCCCAGCCTGCGCCACCCATCATCTGGGCCCACAGGCCCCTGGCGCTCTCGGGTGTTCGGATGCTTCCGGGCAAATAGGAACACGGGCGTTGATTTCGTCCAATTCGAGAATATTTCGTTACTAGGATTTCTGAAACCAAAAACAGCGAAAAACAACACTTTCGGCATCTTGTTAATAGGTTAGTTCCAGAAAATGCATAAATATGACATATAATGTGCATAAAACATGTAGGTATCATCAATAAAGTAGCATGGAACATAAGAAATTATCGATACGTTGGAGACGTATCAGCATCCCCAAGCTTAGTTCTGCTCGTCCCGAGCAGGTAAAACGATAACAAAGATAATTTCTTAAGTGACATGCCATCATAACCTTGATCATACTAGTGTAAGCATATGAGATGAATGCAGCGATCAAAACAATGGTAATGACATGAGTAAACAAATGAATCATAAAGCAAAGACTTTTCATGAATAGTACTTCAAGACAAGCATCAATAAGTCTTGCATAAGAGTTAACTCATAAAGCAATAATTCAAAGTAGAGGTATTGAAGCAACACAAAGGAAGATGAAGTTTCAGCGGTTGCTTTCAACTTATAACATGTATATCTCATGGATAATGTCAACATAGAGCAATATAACAAATGCAATATGCAAGTATGTAGGAATCAATGCACAGTTCACACAAGTGTTTGCTTCTTGAGGTGGAGAGAGATAGGTAAACTGACTCAACAATAAAAGTAAAAGAAAGGTCCTTCAAAGAGGAAAGCATCGATTGCTATATTTGTGCTAGAGCTTTGATTTTGAAAACATCAAGAGAGCATAAAAGTAAAGTTTTGAGAGGTGTTTGTTGTTGTCAACGAATGGTAGCGGGTACTCTAACTACCTCATCAACCAGACTTTCAAGAGCGGCTCCCATGAAGGACGTTATCTCTACCAGCAAGGTAGATCATCCCTCTTCTCTTTTGTTTACACATGTACTTTAGTTTAGTTTTTCTTTATTTATGGATGACACTCCTCCCAACCTTTTGCTTACACAAGCCATGGCTAACCGAATCCTCGGGTGCCTTCCAACATTCACATACCATGGAGGAGTGTCTATTTGCAAAATTAAGTTGCTTACTGATGAATCAGAGCAAAACATGTGAAGAGAATTATTAATGCAAGTTAATTAATTGAGGCTGGGAACCTCATTGCCAGCTCTTTTTGCAAAATTATTGGATAAGCGGATGAAGCCACTAGTCCATTGTGAAAGTCTGTCAAAAGTAAATGACAAGATCGAAAGATAAAACACCACATACTTCCTCATGAGCTATAAAACATTGACACAAATAAGAGGTAATAAATTTTGAATGGTTTAAAGGTAGCACTCAAGCAATTTACTTTGGAATGGCGGAGAAATACCATGTAGTAGGTAGTTATGGTGGACACAAATGGCATAGTGGTTGGCTCAAGGATTTTGGATGCATGAGAAGTATTCCCTCTCGATACAAGGTTTAGGCTAGCAAGGTTATTTGAAGCAAACTCAAGGATGAACAAGTGCAGCAAAACTCACATAAAAGACATATTGTAAACATTATAAGACTCTACACCGTCTTCCTTGTTGTTCAAAACTCAATACTAGATATTATCTAGACCTTAGAGAGACCAAATATGCAAATCAAATTTTAGCATGCTCTATGTATTTCTTCATTAATGGGTGCAAAGTATATGATGCAAGAGCTTAAACATGAGCACAACAATTGCCAAGTATCACATTATCCAAGACATTTTAGAATTACTACATGTAGCATTTTCCAATTCCAACCATATAACAATTTAACGAAGAGGAAACTTCGCCATGAATATTATGAGCTAAGAACACATGTGTTCATACGAACCAGCGGAGCGTGTCTCTCTCCCACACAAGGATGAACTTATTCAGAGAACTAAGATAACAAAACAAAAACAAAAATAAAAGCACACAGACGCTCCAAGTAAAGTACATAAGATGTGACCGAATAAAAATATAGTTTCACTAGAAGAAACCTGATAAGTTGTCGATGAAGAAGGGGATGCCTTGGGCATCCCCAAGCTTAGATGCTTGAGTCTTCTTAAAATATGCAGGGATGAACCACCGGGGCATCCCCAAGCTTAGACCTTTCACTCTTCTCGATCTCATTATATCACCCTCTTCTATTGACCCTTGAAAACTTCCTTCACACAAACTTCAAGCAAACTCATTAGAGGGTTAGTGCACAATCAAAAATTCACATGTTCAGAGGTGACACAAACATTCTTTTCACTTCTGGACATTGCATAAAGCTACTGGACATTAATGGTACAAAGAAATGAATCCAACATAGCAAAAGAGGCAATGCGAAATAAAAGGCAGAATCTGTCAAAAACAACAGTCCGTAAAGACGAATTTAAAGCTGGCACCAGACTTGCTCAAATGGAAAAACTCAAAACTAATGAAAGTTGCGTACATATCTGAGGATCACGCTCGTAAATTGGCAGATTTTTCGAATTTTCTACAGAGAACTGTGCCCAGATTCGTGACAGACAGCAATGCTGTTTCTGCGCAGCGATCCCAAATATAACATCAACTTTGACATAGAAACTTTACTTGGCACAAAAACATGATAAGGAGAGGTTGCTACAGTAGTAAACAACTTCCAAGACACAAATATAAAACAAAGTACTGTAGTAAAAAAACACATGGGTTATCTCCCAAGAAGTTCTTTCTTTATAGCCATTAAGATGGGCTCAGCAGTTTTAATGATGCACTCGCAAGAAATAGAAGTTGAAGCAAAAGAGAGCATCAAGAGGCAAATTCAAAACACATTTAAGTCTAACATGCTTCCTATGCATAGGAATCTTGTAAATAAACAAGTTCATGAAGAGCAAAGTAACAAGCATAGGAAGATAAAACAAGTGTAGCTTCAAAAATTTCAGCACATAGAGAGGTGTTTTAGTAACATGAAAATTTTTACAACCATATTTTCCTCTCTCATAATAACTTTCAGTAGCAACATGAGCAAACTCAACAATATAACTATCACATAAAGCATTCTTATCATGAGTCTCATGCATAAAATAATTACTACTCCCAACATAAGCATAGTCATTCTTATTAATTGTAGTGGGAGCAAATTCAACAAAGTAGCTATCAAATATAGGAGGTATATTGTAATCATAATCAAATTTATCCTCCATAACAGGTGGTAACAAAAGACTACTATCATTATAATCATCATAAATAGGAGGCAAAGTATCATCAAAGTAAATTTTCTCCTCAATGCTTGGGGGACTAAAAATATCATGCTCATCAAAACCAGCTTCCCCAAGCTTAGAATTTTCCATAGCATTAGCAACAATGGTGTTCAAAGCATTCATAGTAATAACATTCCCATTAGCATGCATATAAAGTTCCATGGGTTTCTTAATTCTTTCTTCAAACACATCATGTCCTAATTCAAGATAAAGTTCATAAAGATCTCTCATATTTTTGTTGTTTTCCATTATGCCTAACTAGTGTAAACAAGAAACAAAAAGATGCAATTGCAGGTCTAAAGGAAATAGCTTCGAGCACACACAAATGGCGCCAGAAAAGTACTTGTGGAACCGAAGGAGTATGAGTGCCTTTTACCTTTCCTCCCCGGCAACGGCGCCAGAAAAGTGCTTGATGTCTACGGGTGCTTCTATTCTTGTAGACAGTGTTGGGCCTCCAAGAGCAGAGGTTTGTAGAACAGCAGCAAGTTTCCCTTAAGTGGATTACCCAAGGTTTATCGAACTCAGGGAGGAAGAGGTCAAAGATATCCCTCTCAAGCAACCCTGCAACCACAAAGCAAGAAGTCTCTTGTGTCCCCAACACACCTAATAGGTGCACTAGTTCGGCGAAGAGATAGTGAAATACAGGTGGTATGAATGAATATGAGCAGTACGGCGCCAGAAAAGTGCTTGCTGGCGTGTAGTTGATGGTAGTAATATTGCGGAAGTAAACATGCAGTAGAACAGTAAACAAGCAGCGATACAGTATTTAGGAACAAGGCCTAGGGATCATACTTTCACTAGTGGACACTCTCAACATTGATCGCATAATAAATAACTCTTTCTCATATGTGCTACATACACTCTTGTTTGATAATGAACATCATTCGTTGCGTAGGATTACACGAACCCTCAATGCCGGAGTTAACAAGCTCCACAACATTCGATATTCATGTTTAAGTAACCTTAGAGCATAATAGATCATTGCAAAATAAACCAAGAACTAACATAGTGCACACGCTGTCCATATTACACTATGAAGGAGGAATAGATCACATCAATACTATCATAATGATAATTAACTCCACAATCTACAAGAGATCATGATCATAGCCTACGACAAGAACCACACGGTGCACACACTAGCACCTTTACACCATGCAGGAGGAATAGACTACTTTAATAACATCACATGAGTAGCACATAACTAGTAGCGATACAAAGCTCATCATATGGATCTCAATCATGTAAAGCAGCTCATGAGATCATTGTATTGAAGTACATGGGAGAGAGATTAACCACATAGCTACCCCCCCGAGCCTCGATGGAGAACTACTCCCTCCTCATGGGAGCAGCAGCGGTGATGAAGATGGCGGTGGAGATGGCAGCGGTGTCGATGGAGAAGCCTTCCGGGGGCCCTTCCCCGCTCCGGCAGGGTGCCGGAGCAGAGACTCTGTCCCCGGATCTTGGCTTCGAGGCGGCGGCTGGAACTTTTCTCGTATCGTGGCTTTCTCGTAAGGGTTTTCGATGCAGGGGCTTTAAATAGGCGAAGAGGCGGCGCAGGAGGGTCGAAGGGGCGACCACACCATAGGGTGGCGCGGGCCCAGCCCTGGCACGCCACCCTATCATCTGGGGCCCACAGCCCCGGCTCTCGGGTGTTGGATGCTTCCGGGCAAAATAGGAACCTGGGCGTTGATTTCGTCCAATTCCGAGAATATTTCGTTACTAGGATTTCTGAAACCAAAACAGCAGAAACAACTGCCGGCATCTTGTTAATAGGTTAGTTCCAGAAAATGCATAAATATGACATGTAATGTGCATAAAACATGTAGGTATCATCAATAAAGTAGCATGGAACATAAGAAATTATCGATACGTTGGAGACGTATCACTCCCTGGGGAAGAACATTATTTTTGTCGTTCTGCTCGTACTGTAGCTTGAAACTGAAAATTTCGGCCACGCGCCAAATCATCCCGCCGCATCCATTCGAAAATCCCGTGACCAGTTTTACCCTTTTAACCCTGGTCCGGAAGCTACAACCCACCGACCATGGAGGGCTCATTCGGTAACAATGAAATATCTTGCCTAGATCCCGAACCCTCCCCACAGGCCCACACCCACCCACCAACCATTCGCCCCATTAGCTCAAAAATACTCTCACACGCCAAAGCTCTGACTCTCTACAGTACTAGATCTGCTTCGCCGCCGGCATACTCCTCCACAGCGTAGCCTTGATCGTGTTGGCTGTCCACCCACCTGATCCGCTCCCCCGCCGCCCTCGTCACCGACGGATCTGCTTCACCGCCGACCTCGCCACCGACGGATCTGCTTCACCGCCGACCTCGCCACCGACTACCTCGCCGCAGCGGCTGTATCAACTTCACCGAATACCTTGCCAGCCAACCAGATCTGCTTCACTAACGCCCGCTTCTACTGAAACAGGGTCGATTCATCGTCTCCCGCGTTCGCCGCCGCTGGAATGCAAGTTGCCGCCCCCGTCCACCCCGCCGCAGCTTGGTTAGTACGCTGGCCCGTTAGATCGCGGTGTTTCTTTAGCCATGTTTTGTGTAGTTATTTGCAGATCTCATATGCCGTTAACTTTCTTGATGTGTTGCTTCGCATGAAGTTTGTTTAAATGTTGTACAGTACAAAAGCATTATCCGGTCGCTACCATCCTGTTCATTCTACTGACACCTGTGTGCATCCACATATTTATAGCCTTGTACCCATTCATTTGCTGCCAACTGTTTTTGTACTGCATGCTATTGTCGCACTGCTTTTATAGTCGTGCTATGGGCATTTCCAATCTGCTTGTTCTTATACCACGTCATTAGCTCACCGCTAGCTGTTTTCTCGTGTCTGCTATTCTCACACTGCTTTTATAATCATGCTATGTGCATTTCCAATCTGCTTGCTCTTATACCTCGTCTTTAGCTTATATAGTTATTGCTGCGTGCATGTCTGGTCTTTGTATTATCGTAGACTGACTTGTCAATGTTATTTTTCCTTGGGATTGATCATGCGAACCACTTATTAGAACATCCAACATTAACAGCGGGGACGCTAGGTAAGGTTGGAATCTGAGTTCGTGGTTGGTAATTTTGGCAGTTTACTTCCGTTATTATCTATAACCTATATGCATTGTTCCTTATGCAAGAGATTAACACTTGGAACCCTGCCATAGCAATGCCATTCATGCTTTACTATGTTTCTGCCTATTTGATATGCTTGTCTTGGAGAAACTTCGAGGGTGATTTGAACCTGACATTTGGTCATTCTTAATGCCAGTTTACTTTATGTGTAAAACCTTGGCATTACCCTACTCTAAATCTGAATGTCTGAAATTCGTATCTCATGCAAAGCAACATCTAGTTGGTTTTAATCTGATATCTGGTAACTATTGGCTTATTCATTTGGCAGCTCAAGTTTTTTGTTATTTGAAACCAGCTGACTTGGTCTTAAATGTGATATCTAAACACAGATTAAGGACAATGGAGCAGGAGGATTAGCATTTCACTTGATGGCTGAACCTAAAATGATAGGCATGTTGACCACGACTAGTGCACGCAAGAGAAGGACCTGCAGTGAGCCAGTATGTGCTTAGTACATGCATCTTATCTTATCTTGTGCTTATTTCTGCTACATGCTGTTATCTGATCTCTACATTGCGTAATACATGTTTGAATAGTTAATTGTTGTAACTATGTTTACAATGTTACCAGAATGCTGTTTTAATGAAGCAGTCATCATTAGAAGATAGTCGCCAAAAAAGGATCTGTAGCGACCCTGTGCAACATTATGATGTAAGTTTGTGCTTAGTACAAGTTCCATACATGTCTTATTTATGCAACTTGTTATTATCTTATATCTACATTGCATAATAAATGTTTGCATAGTTCATCGTTTAACTCTTTTTGCATTATTATCAGAATGCAGTTGTGATGAAGCAATCTTCATTACCAGTGAGGCCCACAAAAAGTTCTGATCTTTCTTCTGATGCATCTTCTCATAGCCGTCAACCTAGACCATTTCTTTCATCAGACAGTAAATATCTCAAGGCTGTACTTTATAAAAGACATGGTATTGCTGCTTTAAGATCTGTAGCTGATATGTTGACAAAGAGTACACAAGATTCAATCAAGGCGATTGCCAAATGTCAACGTGTTATTGATGATGCTAATAGAAGTCCTCAATGATTCTATGTAATTTTTTTATTTGGGCACATTAATTGCCTTGTAATTTTCCTATTTGTTTTATTTGTGTATGTAATTGTGTGTATCATTGAAATCAGATTTTAGGCTCATGAAATTTAATGCAAGTTGACTAGTCAAACAAGTAGGGCCCTACAACAGATTGGGCCGGCCCACTTACAGTAGTGTGGGACCCACTTTCATTTTGGGCCGGCCCACTTCTTTAGTAGGCCGGCCCGGTTACACGATAATGGGCTCCACATACTTATTGGGCCGGCCCACTTGCTCTATGGTGGTCCCATGGTAAATGGGCCGGCCCTTTAATAGGAAGGTGGGACCCACTGTGTTTTGGCCCCCACTATCTTGTTGGCCGGCCCACTTTCTATATGGTGGACCCACATACCAAATGGGCGACCACTTTCTATATGGTGGACCCACACACCAAATGGGCCAGCCCTTTAATAGGAAGGTGGGACCCACTGTGTTTTTGGCCCGGCTATCTTGTTGGGCGGCCCACTTTCTATATGGTGGACCCCACATACCAAATGGGCCGGCCCATTAACGGGAATGTGGGACCCTGTGTTTTTTGGCCGGCCCACTATCTTGGTGGGCGGCCCACCTTTATATGGTGGGCCCCACACACTAAATGGGCCGGCCTTTAACGGGAAAGTGGGACCCACTGTGTTTTGGCCCGGCCCACTATTTTGTTGGGCCCACTTGCTATACGGTGGACCCCACACACTGGGCCGGCCTTTTAAAGTGGGACCACTGTGTTTTTGGCCCGGCCCACTAGCTTGTTGGGCCGGCCCTTGCTATACGGTGGACCCACACACTAAATGGGCCGACCTTTTAAGGGAAAGTGGGACCCACACGTGTTTGGCGAGCCCACTTGCTTTGGGCCGGCCAGTTCTTAGAGTGGACCCCACATGTTAAATGGGCCGGCCCATTTAAGTTTTGACCAGTCAACCTTAGAGGTTAGGCCCGGCCCACTTAACTAATGGACCAGCCCAGCTATATAGTTGACCGGTCAAACTATGTCATCTGGCCCGGCCCGCTTAAGACGTGGCAGGCCTCGTGTGGGCCTACCATCTACCACGGGGTTTCAGCCGGTTAACGCCGTTAACTGCCAGTTAACGGCGTCTGCCACGTGTCAGTTTGCATGACGTCAGCAGTCAACGGGCTCCCGAAAACACTTCCGCAACGGTCCGATTTTCCGTGGCGGAAGGGCGCCCAAGCGCGACGGACCGAAAAAATCGTCGTTGGACTTTGCCTGACGCAGTTTCGACAACGGAACCCATATCGTCGGGTTAGGCCCATAGGCGACGAAAAATGCCCCTTAGTTGACGATTTTGGGACGTTGTCTATCAGAACTTTTCTTGTAGTGTTTGGTCTCTCTAAGGTCTAGATAATTTCTAGTATTGAGTTTTGAACAACAAGGAAGACGGTGTAGAGTCTTATAATGTTTACAATATGTCTTTTATGTGAGTTTTGTTGCACCGGTTCATCCTTGTGTTTGTTTCAAATAACCTTGCTAGCCTAAACCTTGTATCGAGAGGGAATACTTCTCATGCATCCAAAATCCTTGAGCCAACCACTATGCCATTTGTGTCCACCATACCTACCTACTACATGGTATTTCTCCGCCATTCCAAAGTAAATTGCTTGAGTGCTACCTTTAAACAATTCAAAATTTATCACCTCTTATTTGTGTCAATGTTTAATAGCTCATGAGGAAGTATGTGGTGTTTATCTTTCAATCTTGTTGGGCAACTTTCACCAATGGACTAGTGGCTTCATCCGCTTATCCAATAATTTTGCAAAAAGAGCTGGCAATGGGATTCCCAGTCCCAAATTAATTAACAAAAATAGACACTCCTCCATGGTATGTGATTGTTGGACGGCACCCGAAGGATTCGGTTAGCCATGGCTTGAGAAAGCAAAGGTGGGGAGGAGTGTCATCATAATAAAACTAAAATAAAAAAGGCACTCCTTCATGGTATGAGATTGTTGGCAGGCACCCGAGGATTCGGTTAGCCATGGTTTGTGAAAGAAAGGTTGGAAGGAGTGCCACCCAAATAAAATAAAATGGGAGCCGCTCTTTGAAGGTTTGTCTGCAGGTAGTTAGAGTACCCATTACCATTCGTTGACAACAACAAACACCTCTCAAAACTTTACTTTTATACTCTCTTGATGTTTTCAAAATCAAAGCTCTAGCACAAATATAGCAATCGATGCTTTCCTCTTTGAAGGACCATTCTTTTACTTTTATTGTTGAGTCAGTTTACCTATCTCTCTCCACCTTAAGAAGCAAACACTTGTGTGACTGTGCATTGATTCTTACATACTTGCATATTGCACTTGTTATATTACTCTATGTTGACAATTATCCATGAGATATACATGTTACAAGTTGAAAGCAACCGCTGAAACTTAATCTTCCATTTTGTTGCTTTCATGCCTTTACTTTAAATTATTGCTTTATGAGTTAACTCTTATGCAAGACTTATTGATGCTTGTCTTGAAGTACTATTCATGAAAAGTCTTTGCTTTATGATTCAGTTGTTTACTCATGTCATTACCATTGTTTTGATCGCTGCATTCATTACATATGTTTACAAATAGTATGATCAAGGTTATGATGGCATGTCACTTAAGAAATTATCTTTGTTATCGTTTTACCTGCTCGGGACGAGCAGAACTAAGCTTGGGGATGCTGATACGTCTCCAACGTATCGATAATTTCTTATGTTCCATGCTACTTTATTGATGATACCTACATGTTTTATGCACATTATATGTCGTATTTACGCATTTTTTGGAACTAACCTATTAACAAGATGCCGAAGTGCGGTTCTGTTTCTGTTGTTTTTGGTTTCAGAAATCCTAGTAAGGAAATATTCTCGGAATTGGACGAAATCAACGCCCAGGTTCCTATTTTGCCCGGAAGCATCCAGAACACCCGAGAGCCGCCAGCCCTGTGGGCCCCAGATGATAGGGTGGCGCGGCTGGCCACGGCCGCCCCCTATGGTGTCACCGCCTCGTCGACCCTCCGAGGCTGCCCTTTCGCCTATATAAAGCCCCTGCGTCGAAAACCCTTAGGGAGGAAGCCACGGTACGCGAAACCTTCCAGAGCCGCCGCCATCGCGAAGCCAAGATCGGGGACAGGAGTCTCATTTCGGCACCCTGCGGACGGAAGTGCCCGGAAGGCTTCTCCATCGACACCGCTGCCATCTCCACCGCCATCTTCATCACCGCTGCTGCTCCCATGAAGAGGGAGTAGTTCTCCATCGAGGCTCGGGGCTGTACCGGTAGCTATGTGGTTCATCTCTCTCCTATGTACTTCAATACAATAATCTCATGAGCTGCCTTACATGATTGAGATTCATATGATGATGCTTGTAATCTAGATGTCATTATGCTAGTCAAGTGAGTTTTACTTATGTGATCTCCGGAGACTCCTTGTCCCACGTGTGTAAAGGTGACAGTGTGTGCACCGTGTGGGTCTCTTAGGCTATATTTCACAGAATACTTATTCACTGTTATGAATGGCGTAGTGAAGTGCTTATTTATATCTCTTTATGATTGCAATGTGTTTTGTATCACAATTTATCTATGTGCTACTCTAGCAATGTTATTAAAGTAGTTTTATTCCTCCTACACGGTGTAATGGTGACAGTGTGTGCACTCGTGTTAGTACTTGGTTTATGCTATGATCATGATCTCTTGTAGATTGCGAAGTTAACTATTGCTATGATAGTATTGATGTGTATTATTCCTCCTACATAAGCATGAAGGTGACAGTGTGCATGCTATGTTAGTACTTGGTTTAGTCGTTTCGATCTTTCATGCACTCTAAGGTTATTTAAATATGAACATTGAATTGTGGAGCTTGTTAACTCCGGCATTGAGGGTTCGTGTAATCCTACGCAATGTGTTCATCATCCAACAAGAGAGTGTAGAGTATGCATTTATCTATTCTGTTATGTGATCAATGTTGAGAGTGTCCACTAGTGAAAGTCAAATCCTAGGCCTTGTTCCTAAATACTGCTATCATTGCTTGTTACTGTTTTCTTGAATTACTACTCTTTGCGTTACTACGCTTGTTTACTTCTGCAATATTACTACCATCAACTGCACGCCAGCAAGCTATTTTCTGGCGCCGTACTACTGCTCATATTCATTCATACCACTTGTATTTCACTATCTCTTCGCCGAACTAGTACACCTATTAGGTGTGTTGGGGACACAAGAGACTTCTTGCTTTGTGGTTGCAGGGTTGCATGAGAGGGATATCTTTGACCTCTTCCTCCCTGAGTTCGATAAACCTTGGGTAATCCACTTAAGGGAAACTTGCTGCTGTTCTACAAACCTCTGCTCTTGGAGGCCCAACACTGTCTACAAGAATAGAAGCACCCGTAGACATCGAGCGCGCCGCCGGCGAAACTCCAATTCGGGGGACAGAAGTCTCTGTTCCGGCACCCTGCCCGGACGGGGAATTGCCCCCGGAGCCATCTCCATCGACACCACCGCCATCTTCATCGCCATCGCTGTCTCCTATGATGAGGAGGGAGTAGTTCTCCCCCGGGCTGAGGGCTCTACCGTAGCTATGTGGTTAATCTCTCTCTATGTACTCCAATACAATGATCTCATGAGCTGCTTTACATGATTGAGATCCATATGATGAGCTTTGTATCGCTACTAGTTTATGTGCTACTCATGTGATGTTATTAAAGTAGTCTATTCCTCCTGCATGGTGTAATGGTGACAGTGTGTGCATCGTGTGGTTCTTGTCGTAGATTATGATCATAATCTCTTGTAGGTTATGGAGTTGATTATCGCTATGATAGTATTGATGTGATCTATTCCCCCTTTCATAGTGTAATGGTGACAGTGTGTATGCTATGTTAGTACTCGGTTTATTTTGCAAAGATCTATTATGCTCTAAGGTTACTTAAACATGAATATCGAATGTTGTGGAGCTTGTTAACTCCGGCATTGAGGGTTCGTGTAATCCTACGCAACGAATGGTGTTCATTATCAAACAAGAGTGTATGTAGCACAAATGAGAGAAGTTATTATTTATTATGTGATCAATGTTGAGAGTGTCCACTAGTGAAAGTATGATCCCTAGGCCTTGTTTCCAATACTGCAAACACCGTTTATTTACTGTTCTACTGCATGTTTACTTGCTGCCATATTTTATTCAGATTGCTATTACCACTCATATACATCCATATTACTTGTATTTCACTATCTCTTCGGAACTAGTGCACCTATACATCTGACAAGTGTATTAGGTGTGTTGGGGACACAAGAGACTTCTTGTATCGTGATTGCAGGGTTGCTTGAGAGGGATATCTTTGACCTCTTCCTCCCTGAGTTCGATAAACCTTGGGTGATCCACTTAAGGGAAAACTTGCTGCTGTTCTAGAAACCTCTGCTCTTGGAGGCCCAACACTGTCTACAAGAATAGAAGCACCGTAGACATCAAGCTATTTTCTGGCGCCGTTGCCGGGAGGAAAGGTAAAAGGTACTCACACTCCGGATCTCGGCTACTAAGCTATTTTCCGGCGCCGTTGTAAGTACTCGAAGCTATTTCCTTTAGATCCTGCAATTGCATCTTTTTGTTTCTTGTTTTTATTTTCACTAGTTAGGCATAATGGAAAACAACAAAAAAATTAGTGAGCTTTTTAATCTTTTTCCTGATTTAGAATTGTTTGATGCGAAAATTAAAAAACCTATGGAACCTTATTTGCATGCTAGTAGCAATGTTATTAGTATGAATGCAATTACTGCTAATGCTATGGAGAAGTCTAAGCTTGGGGAAGCTAGTTTATGTGATCTTTTTAGCCTCCCATCTTTAGGGGAGAAAATTTGCTCTGATAATACTTTATCTCCCATATGCGATAACTCTAATGATGCTTGTGACATTTTAAATCCACCTACTGAAAGTATTCCTTACAAGATACCTATGAAAATTATTGAACGTGTTATGGATAACCGCTATGAAGGGGATGGAACTGTTCATCCTGAAGATCATTTACTGTTTTTGCATGAATTATGCGGGTTATTCAAGTGTGCAGGTATTTCAATGGATGAAGTTAGGAAGAAATTATTTGTTATGTCGCTATCTGGTAAAGCGGCGCATTGGTATAAACTGCTGAAGGACGGGCGCTCTCTTGATTGGAAGGATATTGTGCCTCTATTTTATTCTAAGTTCTATCCTCCAAGTGAAATTCACAAAGATCAAAACCGTATATATAATTTCTGGCCTCATGATGGAGAGAGTATTGCCCAAGCATGGGAGAGATTGAAGTCCTTAATGCTCAAATGCCCCAATCATGAGCTTCCAGGTAATATCATCATTGATAATTTTTATGCAAGACTTTCTTTTCAGGATAAAACCTTGCTGGATACTTCTTGTTCTGGATCATTCACACGCAATAAAGAAGAGTTTAAATGGGACCTTCTTAATCGGATTCAGGAGAACGCTGAAGATTGGGAGAATGACAAAGGTAGAGAGTCAGGTATAAATTATGATTATGAATGCATTGAAACTTTTATGGATACTGATAAATTTCGAGATATGAGTGCTACTTATGGTCTTGACTCTCAAGTTGCTGCAAATCTTTATAAAGCCTTTGCTTCTCATTTTGAATTGCCTAAAAAGAATTTTGATAAGTATCATGAACCTTTTAAAGAGGCTTGCATGAAGAATGAAATTGTTGTTAATGATTGCAATAAGCATGCTCAAACTCCTAAGAATGCTATTTCCTATAAGCATGTTAATTTTTGTGGAATGCATAGACCTTGTGGAATTAATCAAATCGAAGATGAATATTGTATCCACCATATTA
Organism: Lolium multiflorum; assembly: GCA_030979885.1. Classification (NCBI taxonomy): domain Eukaryota; kingdom Viridiplantae; phylum Streptophyta; class Magnoliopsida; order Poales; family Poaceae; genus Lolium; species Lolium multiflorum. The sequence continues at coordinate 167,522,685 of CM061750.1, forward strand.
ATGAAAAAACTAGAAAGTGGGCTAGGACTCTAGATGATCTTGGTAAAAAAGTTTGTGCCCTCTATCCTTTTATTTGTGAAGTTTGCCATGAAGTGGGTCATTTTAATTTTCAATGCTCCTCCAATGATAATTTGAACCCAATGAGTGCTGCAAATTTGTATTGTGATGATGAAATTACTCCTAATCAGCATGATGAACTTACTTTATTTTTGTGGTGTGAAGAGCTCTCAAGAAAAATCTCTTTGTTACATATGAGTGATCTTGATATTGATGATGTCCTGCATGGGTGTTTTTCTTATTGCATTGATAATAGCCATACAAATACTTACATACAAAATATTTTAGAAGATGACACCTTGCCAAAATATGATAGGACCGCTGTGTGTTTTCAACTAATTAATGAAAAGGAGGGATCCTCCCAAGTTTCTTCTATTGTTTCTGAAAGTAAATCAGGTTATGCGGACAAGCCACCCTTCAAGCCTCTTCCTCCTAAAGAAGGGAACGAGGAGAAGGAAAAGAAGAAGAAGAAGAAGAAGAAGAAGAAGAAGAAGAAGAAGAAGAAGAAGAAGAAGAAGAAGAAGAAGAAGAAGAAGAAGAAGAAGAAGAAGAATAAAAAGAAAGAGGTAACGGCATATCCCCGCGTGAATGAGATAACGCTAGGTAACCGTAAGTATGTTGCTCCTAATGATTATTATGATAATGAATCTGAATACAATGATCTTCCTATGCCCTTTACATACATTAGTGATCATGATTTGAATGAGCACACTACTTTTGATATTGCAAATCTCTGGGAAACTAATTCTGAAAATGATGATGATAATAATTGCGATAGTATCAGTGCTATCCATGCTTCCTCCCATAATGATATAGAAAGCTCTAAGCTTGGGGAAGAGGTGTTTGAAAATCCTTTTGCTACTGATCATTATGTGTTTGATACATCTCCTTCTAATAACAATGATGGTATGGTCACAGATAAACCGACTGTGAAAGATAACTATTCTATTTCTTATGATGACACTGTGCCTCCGACCTTTGATGATTATTATAAAGAATGCTATGATATAGGTTATAATTATCCTTATGAAACTTGTCATAGTTATGATTGGATTGCCAAAAACAATTCCCTTAATATGCAACTTGTTTACCATGTTCAAATTCTTGATAATAATCTTGCTCCAATTACTATTAATGAGAAGAACTCTTCTTATGCCAAAATTAATGATACTTCTATGCACATGAACCATGATAAGAATGTTTTAAGTGACGGGTATATTGTGGATTTCATCAATGATGCTACTGAAAGTTATTATGAGAGAGGGAAACATGGTTATAGGCATCTTAATAATATTAAGTTTCCCCTCTTTATGTTGAGAATCTTGAAGTTACTCGTGTTTTATCCTCTTATGCTTGTCACTTTGTTCTTCATGAATTCATTTGTGTACAATATTCTTTGCATAGAAAGTGGGTTAGACTTAAATGTGTTTTGAATTTGCTTCTTGATGCTCTCTTTTGCTTCAACTCTTATTTCTTGCGAGTGCATCATTAAAACTGCTGAGCCCATCTTAATGGCTATAAAGAAAGAACTTCTTGGGAGATAACCCATGTGTTTATTTTGCTACAGTACTTTTATTTTGTATTTGTGTCTTGGAAGTTGTTACTACTGTAGCAACCTCTCCTTATCTTATTTTTATTGCATTGTTGTGCCAAGTAAAGTCTTTGATAGAAAGGTTGATACTAGATTTGGATTACTGCGCAGAAACAGATTTCTTGCTGTCACGAATCTGGGCCTAATTCTCTGTAGGTAACTCAGAAAATTATGCCAATTTACGTGAGTGATCCTCAGATATGTACGCAACTTTAATTCAATTTGAGCATTTTCATCTGAGCAAGTCTGGTGCCATTTTAAAATTCGTCTTTACGGACTGTTCTGTTTTGACAGATTCTGCCTTTTATTTCGCATTGCCTCATTTGCTATGTGGGATGGACTTCTTTGTTCCATTGACTTCCAGTAGCTTTGAGAAATGTTCAGAAGTGTTAAGAATGATTGTTTCACCTCTGAACATGTGAGTTTTTGATTATGCACTAACCCTCTAATGAGTTGTTTTGAGTTTGGTGTGGAGGAAGTTTTCAAGGGTCAAGAGAGGAGGATGATATACTACGATCAAGAAGAGTGAAAAGTCTAAGCTTGGGGATGCCCCGGTGGTTCATCCCTGCATATTTCAAGAAGACTCAAGCATCTAAGCTTGGGGATGCCCAAGGCATCCCCTTCTTCATCGACAAATTATCAGGTTCCTTCTCTTGAAACTATATTTTTATTCGGCCACATCTTATGTACTTTGCTTGGAGCGTCTGTGTTGCTTTTGTTTTTGTTTTTGTTTGAATAAATGATTGCCTGGGAGAGACGCTCCGCTGGTTCATATGAACACATGTGTTCTTAGCTTTTAATTTTCATGGCAAAGGTTGAAACTGCTTCGTTAATTGTTATATGGTTGGAAACGGAAAATGCTACGTGTAGTAATTGGTGGAATGTCTTGAATAATTTTATACTTGGCAATTGTTGTGCTCATGTTTAAGCTCTTGCATCATATACTTTTCACCTATTAATGAAGAAATACATAGAGCTTGCTAAAATTTGGTTTGCATAATTGGTCTCTCTAAGGTCTAGATAATTTCTAGTATTGGGTTGAACAACAAGGAAGACGGTGTAAAGTCTTATAATGTTTACAATATGTATTTTATGTGAGTTTTGCTGCACCGGTTCATCCTTGTGTTTGTTTCGAATAACCTTGCTAGCCTAAGCCTTGTATCGAGAGGGAATACTTCTCATGCATCCAAATCCTTGAGCCAACCACTATGCCATTTGTGTCCACCATACCTACCTACTACATGGTATTTCTCCGCCATTCCAAAGTAAATTGCTTGAGTGCTACCTTTAAACAATTCAAAAGTTATTACCTCTTATTTGTGTCAATGTTTTATAGCTCATGAGGAAGTATGTGGTGTTTATCTTTGAATCTTGTTGGGCAACTTTCACCAATGGACTAGTGGCTTCATCCGCTTATCCAATAATTTTGCAAAAAGAGTTGGCAATGGGATTCCCAGTCCCAAATTAATTAACAAAAATAGACACTCCTCCATTGTATGTGATTGTTGGACGGCACCCGAAGGATTCGGTTAGCCATGGCTTGAGAAAGCAAAGGTGGGGAGGAGTGTCATCATAATAAAACTAAAATAAAAAGGCACTCCTTCATGGTATGAGATTGTTGGCAGGCACCCGAGGATTCGGTTAGCCATGGTTTGTGAAAGAAAGGTTGGAAGGAGTGCCACCCAAAAATAAAATAAAATGGGAGCCGCTCTTTGAAGGTTTGTCTGGCAAGGGGGTTAGAGTACCCGCTACCATTCGTTGACAACAACAAACACATCTCAAAACTTTATTTTTATGCTCTCTTTATATTTTCAAAATAAAAGCTCTAGCACAAATATATCAATCGATGCTTCCCTCGTCGAAGGGCCATTCTTCTACTTTTATGTTGAGTCAGTCTACCTATTTCCTCCCATCTCAAGAAGCAAACACTTGTGTTAACTGTGCATTGATTCTTACATACTCGCATATTGCACTGGTTATATTGCTTTGCATTGACAACATCCATGAGATATACATGTTACAAGTTGAAAGCAACCGCTGAAACTTAATCTTCCATTGTGTTGCTTCAATGCCTTTACTTTGAATTTATTGCTTTATGAGTTAACTCTTATGCAAGACTTATTGATGCTTGTCTTGAAAGTACTATTCATGAAAAGCCTTTGCTATATGATTCAATTGTTTACTCATTGCATTAACATTGCTTCGAATCGCTGCATTCATCTCATATGCTTTACAATAGTGTGATTAAGATTATGTTGGTAGCATGTCACTTCAGACATTATCTTTTATCGTTTACCTACTCGAGGACGAGTAGGAACTAAGCTTGGGGATGCTGATACGTCTCCAACGTATCTATAATTTCTGATGTTCCATGCTTGTTTTATGACAATACCTACATGGTTTGCTTGCACTTTATATCATATTATGGCATTTATTGGACTAACCTATTAACAAGATGCCACAGTGCCAGTTTCTGTTTATTATGTCTGTTTATTGCAGAAAAGGCCCAAAAACCAAAGTGCTCGGAAAAATCCAGAAAAATTACAGAAATTCTATTTCATCGGAAGACTCACGGAGCCAGAAGGGCAAGCCAGGGGGAGGCCCAGGGCCTCCTCCCAATAGGCCGGCGCGGCCTGGAGGGTGGTCACCCCACCCTGTGAGGTGGGCCCCTCGGGACTCTTCCGACTCCGACTCTTCGCCTATTTAAGTCGTCGTGACCTAAAACTTCGACACCGATTGACGAAACTCCAGAAAACATCCAGGGGCGCCGCCGCCATCGCGAAACTCCAATTTGGGGACAGAAGTCTCTGTTCCGGCACCCTGCCGGGACGGGGATTGCCCCCGGAGCCATCTCCATCGACACCACCGCCATCTTCATCGCCATCGCTGTCTCCTATGATGAGGAGGGAGTAATTCTCCCCTGGGGCTGAGGGCTCTACCGTAGCTATGTGGTTAATCTCTCTCTCTGTACTCCAATACACTCATGAGCTGCTTTACATGATTGAGATCCATATGATGAGCTTTGTATCGCTACTAGTTTATGTGCTACTCATGTGATGTTATTAAAGTAGTCTATTCCTCCCGCATGGTGTAATGGTGACAGTGTGTGCATCGTGTGGTTCTTGTCGTAGATTATGATCATAATCTCTTGTAGGTTATGGAGTTGATTATCGCTATGATAGTATTGATGTGATCTATTCCCCCTTTCATAGTGTAATGGTGACAGTGTGTATGCTATGTTAGTACTCGGTTTATTTTGCAAAGATCTATTATGCTCTAAGGTTACTTAAACATGAATATCGAATGTTGTGGAGCTTGTTAACTCCGGCATTGAGGGTTCGTGTAATCCTACGCAACGAATGGTGTTCATTATCAAACAAGAGTGTATGTAGCACAAATGAGAGAGGTTATTATTTATTATGCGATCAATGTTGAGAGTGTCCACTAGTGAAAGTATGATCCCTAGGCCTTGTTTCCAATACTGCAAACACCGCTTATTTACTGTTCTACTGCATGTTTACTTGCTGCCATATTTTATTCAGATTGCTATTACCACTCATATACATCCATACTACTTGTATTTCACTATCTCTTCGCCGAACTAGTGCACATATACATCCGACAAGTGTATTAGGTGTGTTGGGGACACAAGAGACTTCTTGTATCGATTGCAGGGTTGCTTGAGAGGGATATCTTTGACCTCTTCCTCCCTGAGTTCGATAAACCTTGGGTGATCCACTTAAGGGAAAACTTGCTGCTGTTCTACAAACCTCTGCTCTTGGAGGCCCAACACTGTCTACAAGAATAGAAGCACCCGTAGACATCAGTCGGCTGTGGGCATCGGCTGTTTCACCGCAAGCATTGTCGCACACGCCTCGACCCCCCGCCAAGGCCTCCCGGGCCTCCGTCAGCCTTGCCTGGGACTGTGCCAGGTTCGTGTCGGTCACCACCCTCAGCGCCGCCGCCTACGCCAGGATCTCCAACGTTGCTTCGTGCGTCGTTGCCTCCACCTCCTAGCCCATCCCCGCCCAGTACGGCCCATGCATCGCCTCGTGCTCCTCCTATGCTGATGATAAACCCTAAGAGCAGGAAATCACTGTAGCATAATTAGGTAAGTATTTAATTGTCGAACCCGTCCCACGAGAAATTAAAGGTAAACTAAGCCTTATAACCCAGAATATAACAAACTTGTATGCAACCATAAAAAATCTTTCACCATAACCATGAAAAGGTCACTAATCATATTGATCCTGATCTCCACACCGGAGAGAGAGGTTTCGAGGGCTTCTTCATCATCACCGCCACCGACATCATCCCCAACCATCATGGATTCACTCTTCATAACCATGAGTGAGTAGTTCTTCGTAGGCTTAAGAGGTGGATGTGTTTTGGATAAGATTGATCATGTAATCCTCCATATGTATCGATATTTGAGGTGTTCGTCTTGAAGATATGCATGTATGAGTGTTGGTACACCTTTGCTATGTTTAATGCTTGTTATGAGGGCCTGAGTGATATGATTATAGTATTGAACCTATATTGCTTTATCATATATATGAGGCTGGTATTGTTTGCATGGTGTATTACTTGTTATTATGTTGACCCTGCGAATCCCTAAGGCGACGGATAGAGAAACACAAGGGGAATATGTGATAGTTCAAGGATTATGTGTGTTCATGAATCTTAATGCTTTGTTTCGGTCTATTCGAAAGGGTAGACCTTAATTGCTTGTAGTTCCAAGTTGGCCCCAGTAAAATGGGCAAAGAGGACAAAATATGTTATGCAAATTATCTTAGTTAGTACGCATAACTATATTTGGATCGCACCCCTACACACAACTAAATTAGAGATGAATGCTTTATATGATCAAAATGATCCATATGTTACCCCATTGCTGCCTCATGCCTACGCTTTTAGCTACTGAAAGTTTCATACTACTACTTCCGGTGAAAAATTTGAAATCTGCTGCTTTTATTTACTATTTGCTTTTACTGCTTTGAACCAACTGCTATAAAATCATCACTTGCTTTGTAGGTTTATTGATATACAAGTGGGGTTGAGAGTGACGTCTCAATTGCTAAACTCATATTGGTATTCTTGTGTTCCCCTTGAGTCGAACTATAAATTTGAGTAACACTTCTCATCGAAGATTTCAGCGATCCCCTATACTTGTGGGTATTACCGTCTCAATGTTTCATAGTTATATAAGAAAATATCCCTTCCCCATGGCAGGGTTCCTCAATCGTCCTCACATAAGATTATCCAAAAACACATATATGTGATTCAAACCAACCATAAATTTACAAACATGGATTATGCAATATATTTTTGTAGTACACAATATTTCCTTCTAAGAATGTACTGGATCGACTAGAAAAATCTTGGAATAAAAAAAATCTTGAACTTCAACTTCAAGATCGATCAATAAAATTCTTGTAAGACAACAAAAAGATCTTCTAAGGATGCACTACACAAACTAAGAAACTTTGCTCCAGGGCCACCACTAGACGCATGTTGCACCTTCTGCTCCCACTCCGCAATCCCATCATATACAACATGATCGATCAAGATGAATTGAGGCTAGAGTAGACTGATGGATGATGGAGATCATCAGATCATGTTTAATATACATATGCAGATATGCATTTTATATAGTCACACAAACTAAAGCCCTAACAATATTTCATACGTTTGGTTTAATAAATTTAGCCGTGTGCATCTATTGATGCAGAGGCTGAGACGATGCTCCCATATCTAAAAAAAAAACAAGCTAAAGCCCTAACAATATCTCAATTTTGGAGAACACCTTTAGAGATTTTGCATGATACATGCATATACTTGAATAAGAAGTGCAACACATCACCCTTGGCAGTAAGAGCGTCTCTAGCAGAGCCTGTAAAATGGCCAAAACCGAAAAATAACCGTCAGTTTATGGGTTTGGGCTGAAAAATGGCGCGATCAGTTATCGTAAACGAGGCGAAACTGGAAAAAAAATTCCCAAGACCGAAACCCATACTTGGCCTGTATTTGTAGGGGCCGACGGAGCGAACCGAATGCAGCCCAAACACAATCAATAGTTTGCGCGCGAGGGAAGTTTCAGCTCCTCCCAACCGCCACCGCTCCCAATCTGCGCCCTCACCTTCCTCTGCGCCGCCGCCGTCCGATTTCTCCACCATGAGTCTCGAATCGACCCAGCCAACCGCCGTTGCTAGCTGCAGGCCCCGCCACCCTCTCCCGCGGTCGCTGGAGCTTCCTCCGCTACACCAACCACCCCAGCGACCCTTGCGACCCCCGCGACCCACGCGAACATCGCTACCACGGTCTCGTCGACGAGCTTGGTGAAGCGGTGACGCGCGGGAACTCATGTGGTCCCGCAAGCCGGTGTCGCGGCGGCCAACGCTGATGTCCCGACGGTCACAATGAAGCCGAAGGCATCCTGCGCCAGACCGAAGAATTCGGCGCCCAAAAGGACGAAAGTGAAGGCGACGACGAGCCGTGGCGCCCCGCCTCCCTTCCCCTCCCCGCCAACGCCGCCACCGCCGCCACCAGAAGCTACCGTGAACGTCGCCCAGGACGTGCTCGACGACGGGTCAACAAGGTACAAATTACAACTTTTCCTCGGTTTTCATTGCGAGTAGATATTGAGGCGACGTACTGTTAGGAACGAGAACGCCTCGTACATGGAGATGTTGGACGAGGTAAACATTACCCCACTCGTTTTGTTCGATGTTGGGATGGGCGGAGATGAGGACGACACAGATGAAGGGGAAGAAGGGGACGAAGGGGAAGAAGATGAAGGGGCGAGGGTGTGGTCGAGGTGGAGGCCGATGGAAAGAGGAAGAAGAGATGGCCGGGCGAACAACTACACGGAAATAGAAGACGCCACCTTGTGCCGAGCTTGGGCCGCCATGGGGATGGATGCAGTTTCCGGCACCGATCAGACAGGGACGCTACTGCAGCGCATCGAGGACAAATTTCATAAACTGATGCCGCGCGTTCGCCATCCTGTCGATCGCATGTACCGATCCTTCCAAGAACATTGGGACGCGATCAAACCGGCCTGTAGCCGGTGGGCAGCAGCAATGGACCAAGTGGTGTCGAATCCTCCTAGCAGCGCAACTGTGGACGAATACGTGAGTGTATCGCTCGCATATTTTGTTTGTACAATTGTAGTTTTGCTTTGGTGACCACATATTGATGATTTGTGTTTGGTTTTGCAAATGTAGGACCACATTGCCGATGCGAGGTACAGAGACATGGTCGACAGCAAGGGCAAGAGATGCACCATGCGTCATTGCTTTGATGTGCTTCAACACCTCCCAAGTGGCAACTGAGGGACGAAGAAGTAGCACCCAAGGAAGTTGCAGTGGTTGCGCTCGACGATACCGAGGACGAGAAGGAGGGCCGGAATGTTGACAAGCCGGAGGGAAATAAGAAGGCCAAGGAGAGGCTCAAGCTCGAGGGGGAGGCTGCATTGTTGAGGGACAAGTTTGATCAAATGATGAAGTCCATGGAGGTGATAGCGGCCAAGACTTTGGAGACCAAGCTTGTCATCATCGAGAAGAAGGAAGTGAGTCTTGCCAAGGTTGAAGCCAACCAAGAGGAAGCAAGGAACAAGGCCAAGTTGGAGGAGATGAGCATCAACGTGAAGAAGGCCAAAGCAATGAAGCAACTATTGGCGAAGAGAGGGAGATCATGATGATGAACACAAAGGACATGAATGAGCAACAAATGGAGTGGTGGAAGGAGGCCTCGACAGAGATCATGGAGAGACGAAGACTAGCTCGTGAAGAGGCAAGTGGTGGTGGCTCGGTGACTCATGGAGGTGGTGGCGATGATGGTCACGGTGGGCCAACCTCGGTTTGATGCCGGCAGTGAGAGGAGATGATGAACTATGAACTATTTGCTATGATTGTGTCATTTGATGTCTGCACTATGAATTATGCATGAATTGTTTGCATTTGGTTGTATTATTTCTTTGATCATATGCAAAGTCTTTGATAAATCGTGCCTTTACGGGTTCGAAAGCTGCTGGCGCAGAATACGGCCCGTAATATTCTGTTTTACAGTTTTGGATTACGGGCTCTGTTCTGCGCCAGCCATTTTACGACCCGTAAACACGAGTTCGGTGAACTCAACTCCAAGTTTTCAGTTCACGTTTTTACGGGCTCTGCTAGAGATGCTTTAAGGCACCTGATCAAGTAGTGCAAGATGTCGGAAACAAACTCTCTACTAAAATGCATATCATGTTTGTAGTCTTCAAGGATTTTATGTGCATGTTACCAGTAAGAAAAATAAATTGTATTAAAACCCAAGACAAAGCATGAGGAAGGCTACAGCATACTTTTTTTGAATCGAACTACGGCGGGCTTACGCCTGAACACCTTTCATAACCCTCAAAATTTACAGTGGTCCATTACAAGTTTTTAGAGGACAAGAGAAGAGCTAGGATTTAGAGAAGCTCAGGGGGGATCATACATGATACACCACGAATTTAGAATGCATCTAGAGTTTTCTTTTGGGCAGCGGTAGGCCCACAACCGAACATCTTGAACGCAGTTCTTCACTACGAGGGAAAGGCTTTCATCAACATTGTTGAAGACGAGGGCATTCCTTCGTTTCCAAATGTTCCAGAGAATAGCAGTGTTGACAGTGGCTTCTTCGAAGCTTCGGAAGAGGAGCTGCACCACGTCAGTCAGCGAGGCATTGCTGAGATGAGTAGCGTTGGGGTGGAAGAAGCTCCAAACATCTTGCGCCCTAGGGCACCGAACCAGCAAGTGATCAGTGTCTTCGTCAGCAAGGCAGGAGGGGCAAGCAGCCGAGGAGGCCACAGTGTGACGGAAGCGGCGCTCGTTGGTGGGGAGGCGTCGTCGTCGAGCGAGCCAGCAGAAGACCTTGCATTTCAGCGGCGCAGCAGTCCTCCAGACCATGTTTGCCTGATCATCCACCTGCAGATGCCTGAAAGTATTGGTGTAGAAATCTTTGTTTGTTAGTCCTTTGTTAGTGAGGCTACAGCATACTTGACATTCGAAAACTGATACAGGATTTCATACCAAGAAACAAATTTAGTAAACTATAAACCGTGAAGATAGGGATCTAGGATTGTCTAATACCAAAGCATGAGGAAGTCTACAGCATACTTGTCTAATACCAAAGGTTCTTTTTTCTATATCAGGAGATTCGTCTACTAAGACTATATCTCATGTAATTGTTTTTTAGGGCATGAAACAAAACACCAAGACGACAGCATTATACTGATAATTCTTTCAAAATATGTGCTCAAGATGCAATCATTTACTATCAGATATTGTATAATCCACTCTACAATACGGAGCTTTGTACAAGCACTTAGTTCTATGATTTTCTATTCATTTTCTGCATACTTTCAAAAATAATTAAACAAATGACCCGCAGCAATGTATTAAAGGCTTAAACTACTTAAGCAAGTTTCTTTTAGCACAGCGGTATAATAGTATGCAACTAGCCGCAGCCTTGAGCTCTCACTACAGAGTAAAGATCATGGGATGGAGCTTCATCCAACTAGAATCCAGATGAAATTCACCGCTAGCAACATTAGGTAAAAAAATATCCAAAACTATGGCACCGCTAGCAATATCAGGTTAAACAAAAGTATCTTTTGTTGCTTCAGCTCACCTTGAGCAAGTGATGTCGTTGCAGCTACAGGAGGAGGACGCCCGAGGTGCTGCTGCTGCTTGATACAGAGTCGAGGAAGACGTCGACGGCGGCTGCTGCTTCTTGAGGCTGGACGCGCGGAGCTTGGCGTGCAGGTGGAGATGCAGGGATCCGTGTGGGCGAAGATTAAGGGGTTGCCATCGTGGAGGGCGTTGTCCCGACATCGTCGCCGCGCGTGGTCGCCCGTCGTGGAGGGCCGCGTCCCCGACATCATCGCCGCGCTTGGTCGCTATCGTCGCCGCGCGCGGTCGACGCCGTGTGGAGGAAGGAACAGCTCCTCCGCACGCGGATCCGAGGCTCCAATATGACCGAGGCGCAGCAGATGGGCGTTGGGCAGCCAGGGAGCTCGAGCTTGGCGGGGCCAGCCGACGGCTTAATTGGGATCTCAGTCTCGGATCGCACTAGTTGTACACCGTTTAGGAATTACGCGGCACACCAATGGCGCTCCACTAAATCCACGTCACAAAAATATGAATTCTGCGACGCACGAACTCATACGCCACAGAAAGTGACATTTCTGTGGTGCACCAGGTAGGCATGCGCACAAAAAACTTTCTGTGACGCACGCAGCGGTCGTGCGTCACATAATTTTTTTATTTAAAAAAATGGTGGCCATATCTAGATCTAAAGCCGCCGGAATTTCCCAGATTTTTTTGAAATTTGCTGGTGGGTGGGTGGGTGAGGTGGGTGGAGGAGGAGGAGGAGGAAGCCGGCCGGAGGTGGTGGGTGGGTGGGTGGAGGAGGAGGAGGAGGAGGAGGCCGGCCGAAGGGGGTCGTCGGAGGTCGTAAGGTGTGGAGGAGGATGAGGTCGCTGGGTGTGGAGAAGGAGATTGTCGAGTGGTGGAGGAGGCCGGAGGTGGAGGAGGAGAAGGAGAGAAAGGGGAAGTGGAGGAGGAGGTGAAGTGAAGGAGAAGGTGAAGTGGGTGGAGGAGGAGGAGTAGGAGGAGGCCGGCCAGAGGTAGTGGGTGGGTGGGTGGAGGAGGAGGAGGAGGAGGCCGGCCAAAGGGGGTCGTCGAAGGTCGTGGGGTGTGGAGGAGGACGAGGTCGCTGGGTGTGGAGAAGGAGATCGTCGGGCGGTGGAGGAGGCCGGAGGTGGAGGAGAGGAGGGAGGAGAAGAAGAGAAGGGGAAAGTGGAGGAGGAGGTGAAGTGAAGGAAAAGGTGAAGTGGAGGAGAAGTAGAGGAGAGGAGGAGGTGAAAAGAGAGAGGGACGAGGGCACCACCGGATTTCAAATTCTAGCCTAACAATTATGTGGCACATGTCAATTTGGTGTGCCACAGAAGAAAAAAAATTCAAATTTTTTATTTTTGCAGGAAAAAATCTTGACATTGGCGTAACTTTTAACTCTTTTAAATTTTTTTGATTCTGTAACTTTTAGAACGGCCTTAAACCATTAAATGTGTTTGTAGAATTTTTTCCTAGTCATTTTGATATATTGTGCGTATTTTTCGATTATGTATGCAACCAGAAAAGCCGTTCTAACTTTTTCGACACTTTGTTTGCGAAACAAATTGAAATTCAAATTTGTTAATTTATCCTACAAGTATACCACTTAATATAAGTATAGTTCAAATGAACTTTTTTTTGCAGCTTTTATATCTGTGATTTTTTAAACACTAAAAAGAGGATCCACGCAGGGGAGGGGGGTTTGGTGCTTGGACGGTTGAAAAAACGTGGCGTATTTGGCCACATGCGCCACATAAAGGCGACATTTCTGTGGCGCATCCAGCTCCATGCGCCACAGAAATACTCAGAATTCGTCAACTCAATAATTTGACGGGGGCCCAGCAGATTTTTGTGGCGCATGAAAAGTTAGTGCGCCAAAGAAATGCCAAATTCTGTGGCGCATGGAGAGTTGATGCGCCACAAAAATGCCATTATTTAGTGGCGCACGTGCCTGAGTGCGCCACATAAAATTTTTTGTGGTGCATGATTATTTGGTGCGCTACAAAAAGGTATTCTACCTATAGCAAGTTTCCTACTAGTGTCGATCTTAGGCCTGGCCACAGGACCGCCATGAAAAAGAATATGGAATGGCTGGGGAGGCTACCAGCGGCATGGGTGGCATGGGCAGCGGCCGGAGTGGCCACCGGCGGCGACGGGATTGGAGAAGAGGAACCCTAGCTAGGTACCAGGAGAAAACGAAGGGAAGAGAGGAGATGCAGTTGTTTTGGACTTTCGTCAAGGGAGGGGATAAGGAGCGGGGTAGCGTACCCATATTTTCCATATTTTTTGGAGATGGCCAACGTGGACATCCGTCCCAGGGAATCTCTTAGAAGACGGTTTTTAATTAAAACCGGTTCAGGAGGGGAAAAAACGCCAGACGGTGGCCAGTCTCAACCGGCTCTAAAAGTTTTAGAGACAAGTCTAAAATCTTGGGCCATCTCAGATATTTTTAGCAGAGCCATTTTGTTTGGTTTTCATGGTAAACCGCCTCGAGAGGCCGTCTCTAAGTAGAGAGTTTGTACTAGTGGGTGGAGCAATCCGGAGGCGATTCCGGCAGCGGTTCCCTTATCCAATCTTCACCCGCGAACTGTAGATGCTCTGTTATTGTGTTTTCGATCTTCGCTTCCATGTGTCACGGAGGCACCACACCGCACGCTCTCCGGAATTGGAGGCAAGAGAACCTCTCCATGCTAGTTAGATCCATATGATCTAAGCGAGGTTGGTGCACGTCTCAAAAATGTCTTTACTGTACTAGTGGGGTTTCGAGTTGTGAACTGGGTTCGTAGCTCTCGGAAGGTCCACCATCAAGATGGTGATCGGAACATTGTTTCATGTCTTGAGGTGAAAATCCACGATCTGGCTTTTACTTGTTAACCCAAACAGATTTACACTTGCATCCTTATCACCTAGTTGAAGGTGTCTTTGTTCGACGTTCTGCCCTTGTTTGGTTTAGGAGAATCCTTGTCCCAGTTGTGGAGACGGGACATACAGATCTATTTATCGACGGGGTCATAACACCACTCGTCACAAGTTGGACTAGCCAACATGGGTGTGACTGCATTTTTCCAGTTGAAGATGCTGCTGCAGGAAAATGGTAACTTAACTCGTATGTGTTCAATTTACATGTCTTATCATCATCCTGTCATTCGCAGTCCATTGCATATACTATGCTTTTTTATTATGAATAAATTTATTGAGCTGAGACTAGAAGGTTTTACCTTCTTTTTGCGAAAAAAAATACCGAAAGGTGTCACAATAAGAAAATTGACAATAAAGGTGCCACAATAATGTTTCGAATAAAAAGACAACATTATGATATCTTGAAGCAGTACGTCCGGTAAGGACAGATATACAAACTTTTGTTGCCATCAAACTAAGAGGACGATACACAAATGTGCATACCAACAATACACAAATGTGCATACCAACAAAAATCTTGCGACTAGCTAGTACTAAGATTATAGATTATTAATTAGTCAAAGGAAAAATATTTTGAACTTTTTTCTCTTGCATGAGGAAGAATCTCGATCTACTCATCCATCCTCATGACGCAGCGCAGTCCCTCCCCCTTGAGCATCAGGTCGAAGGCTGTGTTGATCTGCGAGAATGGCACACTGTGTGTGATGAATTTTTCCAGGTCCAACTCCTTCCTCATGTACATCTCGACGACTTCAGGGAGGTCAGTGCGCGGCTTATAGTTTCCGAAGAAGGTGCCCTTTAGTGTTCTCTCGTTGAGGAAGTTCATTGGGTGAGTCTTGAACACCGCCTCCTTGTGTGGCACACCCACCAGCACGGCCACGCCCCACCCCTGCATCCAGCGGATTTCAGGATTCAGTTTAAAGCAGAATAGGCCATATGAGTAAAGATTATAATTAGGTGTACTGAGAAGTATGTACATCGTGCACGCATTCGAAGGCGGAGATCATGGCATTGACGTTGCCAGTACACTCGACGGCTCTGTCGACCCCACCATTGGTCATCTCGACAAGCACCTGGAAATCATCAGTGAACCGTCAGCTTTTGGCACAAGCTTGTCTATGTAATGGACATAGAAAGAAATGTTACTAAAAAAACAACAAACCTCTTGGACGGGTTTGGTGTGGTCCTTTGGATTCACAAAGTCAGTGCATCCAAATTTCTTAGCTGAAAGATGATGGAGATGTTGTTAGCTTCGATGTGGTATAAGAAAACATTTACTAAGCATCCTTGTATTTCCACAAGACAAACTGTACCTTGTTCATATTTTTCAGGGTTCAAGTCCACACCAATGATCCTTGATGCCCCAGCCATCTTTGCCCCTTCCATGGCCTGATTCATAAAAAAAACCATACATCAATTAGTCACGGTTAGATGGCACAGCTCTCATCAACATTATATAAAAAAATTCGGAAGTTACTGAACATAGAATGTCACTTACAGCAAGGCCTACAGCTCCAAGACCAAAAATTGCCACCGTTGAACCCTTCTTCGGTTTCGCGACATTTAGCGTCGCACCAAGTCCTGAAGAAAACAATTCAGCAACTAACTGAGGCATCCTAAAGATATTGATTCGTCTGGAAGCAGTGGCACTAGTAGCCGTCTCTTACCAGTAGAGATACCGCAGCTGAGAACACAAACTTTGTCAAGGGGCGCCTCAGGGTTGATCTTCGCAAGACACCCTACATGGATCACGGTGTACTCACTGAAGGTGGAGGTCCCGACGAAGTGGAAGATCTCTTTCCCATTGATGGTGAAGCGTGACTGTCCATCGCCGATCATCACGCCACGGTCCACGTTGATTCTGAGGAGGTCACACAGGTTGCTCTCCTCTGACTTGCAGTGAGCACAATCCTTGCACTCTCCAGTAAACACCGGGAGGACATGGTCACCTGGCACTAGCTCGGTAACACCTTCACCGACACTCTCAACAATTCTGTGAGGAAGAAGTAATTTGGGGGAAAAGGTTAGTACAAAAGATAAAAAATGGAGAGCAAAGATAAAAATTTATTTAAATTCAGCAAACAGTCCAGTTGAAAAGAATTGTCATCCGCCAACGAAATGCATCACAAGATGTGGATACTGTTGTTACTTGATTGTTATTTTCTTTGCAAATTAGTAATGTGCTACAGAAATTTTTTACGAGAAAAGATAGAGGACACAAGAAATTTTTTTCAGAGAAAAACCTTATTATTCTACACTGAACTTTATGTGAGCCTGTGTCGTGTTTGACGAACGTTGGTATTGTTTTATCCCATGCCAATAAAATACAGACACTTGATCGATGCATATAGTTGTCAATCTAAGGGTCTGTTCGGTTCTGGGATGGACTAGAATGGAATGGAACCGTTCCATTCCTAGAACCCATTCTTGCGTTCGGTTTGGGGATGAAATGGAATGGAACGGTTCCTCGGAATGGCATATTCCCTCCAGATGCGGAACCAACCCGTTCGGCCGATTCGGCCGGACCAAGTGGAACGGGTGACTATCACACGGTATTAATTAAGTTTAGCAATAATTAACCAAGTTTAGCAATAATTAATCAAGTTTAGCACTATTTAATCAAGTTTAGTAAATAATTAATCGAGTTTAGAATAATTAATCGGGTGACTTTCTCACCCATTCCATTCCATTCTCGTCCCATTCCAAAACCGAACACAGGGATGGAACCGTTCCATGACAATTTTTTTGTCCAAACCAAACACAGGGATGGAACGGTTCCGTGACAGTGGAATGGAACGGTTCCATTCCATTCTAGTCCATCCTAGAACCGAACAGACCCTAAGACCACTGCCAACAAGGACTGAGGGTTGACTAGATTTTGAGATTCTTCAGGATAATAACTATATTTTTTTCGAGATTGTTCAGGATGACTATTATTAGAAGCCAATTTGAACTATCTATAATCTATGATTCAGTATTTACCAATCAAATATAAAAAAGACTATAACAGAATAAGACAGAGACAGCTAGGATGCGTACCCTCCAGCTTCATGTCCTAAGATTCTAGGGAAAACCGGAGTTTGTCCCTGCACAGATCCAAACAGATCCACATCAAGTTAGGCAGTGATCCATGTCTCAATCACCATTAGTCCATTATTACGGAATTGGGACACCTGAAACTATGATCCGATCGATGTGCCGTACCTTGGCTTCCCAGAAGTAGACGTCGGTGTGGCAGAGAGCGGTGTAGAGGATCTTGACGCGCACCTCCATGGCCTGCGGCGGTGCCACCTCCACCTCCTCGATCGACAGCGGCTTTCCGGCCTCCCATGCCACCGCCGCTGCAATCACGCAAGAACGGAAACCAGTTACTTAGACCTCCATATCAGTCCCAATAGAGTTCATCAGACTATTTGAAGAACGAACCTTTGCACTTGATCACCTTCCCGGCGGTCGCCATTGCCTTCGGTCGCTAGCTTCAATTCAACCTTCAAGAATTCAGAGAGAAAGATCGATCTTTGCTGGTTTGTCTACTAATACGCAGCTCGTTGGTTATGCGTTGGTGAGGGAGGAAGGCGAGGCGAGGCCTGTATATATATGCTGGTGCCGGCGGAACCAACGAGCAATTAATAAGATTTGATTGGAGTGCAAGTGGGGAAAGGATTTTCTTGGAGAAGGTAGCCGAAACAGGGGTGTCTGGCTCTGCCTGCGCGCGTCTCTGCCGGTTTCAGACAACGGCTCCGTGTAGTGTATGGACACTGGAAAGCGTAGTGACATGAAGGGGCTGAATTGGCGAGATCAAAACCGGGGCAGGAGCTCACTTGCTGTACCCGTTTTCCCCTCTATTGAAATGAAATAGCAGCTCATTCAAAAAAAACCGGGGCAGGAGCAGGACCCGGCGACCGTGGAAACCAGCGGCGGAAATAGCATCCCTGTCCCGTCGTTTTGCAGCGGCGGCCCACCACCTCTTGCGTCACCTTGCTGAAAGGCTCATGGTTCTCTGCATCTCCCGGATTTCCATTGCATCATTCTGTCAAAAACATTATGCACTCTTTGCTTTCGCACGTGCACGCGCCCAACTCAATCAACCATCTGCTCCCTGTGTTTTGTCTTACTTTTGTTTCGTCGTATTATGTACTTTCTAGCAGTTTGCCTTCAGAGCACCCACAATGTGTAGCCAAAAGTGGTTCCAAATTTGCTTTGGCTTTTGGAACTAGTTCCCTACATTGTGAAGGTAGTTCCAAAAGAAGCAAAAGTGGGACCGATGCCATCTGTTGATGGAATAAAGAATAGAGAGTTTTACTGTGTGGTGGGGAAGAAAGAGATGGGTGAAGAGAGATCTTTGAGAGGAAAAAGCTATTTAATACTAGTTATGTCTCAGTTTCGGGACCCACGGGTACAAACAATTTGGAACTACCTACCTTTGTGAAGGTATTGCCATATTGCACTTCCAGCCAGATTCTAGTTTGTGTCAGATTTGGTAATCCCATACGTTGTGGATGCATCGGGCGTGCCAATGCATAGCGCAGGGTGCTCTTATCGGGAGAACTTTATTTTTGGTTCGGGTGGTGGAAATTAGGTTCGGATAAAGGGCGGCTCTTCATCGAGGAAACAGCCTTTTCGGTCATAAGTGAAAACCCAAATCAGCTTTTGAGAGAAAAACATATTAATAGAGACTATGCATGGCTGTGTCAGTTTGCTCCAGAAGCACCCAGTTGGACGATTCTTAATTGCTCATGCTCTCAGGGATCTGACACGCTAGGTCACATCGTGAGCTAGATAGGTTCGTTGCTGTCGCTTTATCATGGGAGCAGCTTGACTTGCTGCCACTTGGAATTTGGATCATGCGTGCTCACTGTTGTGGCACAACCAGAGCATCTTCACCACCCCGGTTATTACGAGCGCATCTCGGCCTGACCATTACCATTTCGACAAAGTGACCTGTCTACGTCTGTTTGGGCCGAAGACACGGACCACCAGTGGTCTTGCGGGATTATATGTTTGTTTGGGTGGTGAACTTAGCAGCCCAATGCATTTTTGCCAATTTTTTATTTATAATATTACATTTACATAATGCAGAAAATAAGTGTAAAATGGCAAGAAAATAGCCCTACCTAACAATGGTGATTGCCATGGCTGCCTATTGTCGTCGTCACCGGTGACCGGAGGCGGTGCATGCGGGGAGTAGGCGGTGGAGGTCGGTGGCCTCCCTTGGGCCCGCGCGGAGGAGGCTCGCAGTTGGGCTACACAAGGCATACACGAGCGAGATCGTCGAGCCCCGCTAGTGCCGATGGCCATCTCCATGGCCTGCTCGTCTCCGTCGACGGGTTGTTGTTCATCGTCCTCCTCCAAGCGTCCCCTCCTCGTCCTCCTGCGTCACCGTCAAAGCGAGCGCGCGGAGCTCCCGGTTGAAGAAGTCGACGTCGCTAGGTAACCCGTGGTGGCGCGGGTCGACTCCCAGATCCCGAAGATGGACCCGTTGGCAGGAGTCGGCGAAGGCGAATCATCGCGTAGATGCTGTGGTGGGAGAATGAATCAACGGTGCCCCGTGGCGTTCCTCCTTGTGGCATCGTTGGCACCGGGACACGGCGGTGGTTGGCGGTACCAGCCACCGATCGGCATGCCCGCATCGACAAGCGACAGGCCTGTTCTCCCTCGAGCAGTGAGACGGTGGGCGAGTTCAGGCATGTATCGACGGTTGCGCGGGGGTTTTGTTCTTCTTGGCTCCCTAGGAATCGGCCTCGAGCATCGTGCTTTGTCTTGCGGAACGGCCAGCCATTTCCCATGGTGATGTTGGTGGCAGTTGGTTATGGGCGAGTCGTGGCTGGGCTCACCCATTTAAACGCCGAGTGTCGCCTTCAACTGGGCGGAACGTCCAAGCGCCGCTCGCGCCAGCCTTTGGTGCTGTGGAGGGCGGGACAACGCCATTGGCCACGGCACGAGGAACCAAGCGGTCCCGGACAGCGTCCGCGCGGACCCATTCGTGGTGCGAATGTAGGTCCCGTTTGCGTCCACATGGACAACCCAATCAGTTTGCGTTGGGCATTGGGCTGGGCTGTAGGCATATTTTTTGCCACACGAACACAAACCTTTCACTTTGGATTCGTTTGCGTTGAGCTGCTACGAGATGCCTCACACGGTAATTATCGGACAGGCCACTTTGGGCGCCGGCGGCAGGCGGCCGCCCGTTTCGGGTCGTCTAGCCACAGCGACGTTCCCAGATAGGCCTGGCCCCAAATAGTTTTTCCTACTTTTGTTGAAAATAAAATAAATATGAAATGGAAAATTCAAACGTATTGGCTTAAACATAATGTCATATATCAAGTTAAATAGTTATTACAACAAGAACTACACACAAATGTAAGATTTTTGAGCCACAACTGCACATTGTTCATAAATTTGCGTGATCTTCCTCATCTTTTACTTGTTTCAATCATAAGCTTTCAATGAATCCTTCAACTGTATTCTAGCCTCTTATTCTCATCATTCAGCTCTTTCTTTTCTTGCTCTCATTTCTTCTTCTCCCTCTAAGCAGGTTCTCTCATATGTTTCCAAATTCAATCACAGCTCGCTCCTCAGAGCTCTGTTTTAGCATCCATCTATTATTTCACATCTCCTAATAAATTGATTTATTTTTTATCAACATATTCCTCTCTTTAAATAAATTCTTAACCAGCTGGGCATTTTGTATTTGCTCTTC